>PPKU02000011.1:0-204892 GCA_003706265.2 Nakazawaea holstii | reverse complement strand
CAGTTCCACATAGTGATTCTACTTCTCATTATAGTTCAGGTGGTTACTCATCAGTTCCACATAGTGAATCACTTTCCCATTATACTTCCATTGGTTATTCATCTGATCTACAAAGTATGTCAAGTGCCCATTATACTTCAGTTGGTTACTCATCAGTTCCACATAGTGAACCAAGCTCACAGCATAGTTCAGTTGGTGCTACTTCGACTTATTCAAGTCTGTCAGCTTCACACTATAGTTCGGTTGGTTACTCATCAGTTCCACAAAGTGAAAGCAGTCCTCATTATAGTTCAGTTGATGCTACTCCGACCTATTCAAGTCTGTCAGCTTCGCACTATAGTTCGGTTGGTTACTCATCAGTTCCACATAGTGAATCTAGCTCACAGTATAGTTCAGTTGGTGCTACTTCGACTTATTCAAGTCTGTCAGCTTCGCACTATAGTTCGGTTGGTTACTCATCAGTTCCACATAGTGAATCTAGCTCTCATTATAGTTCGGTTGGTCACTCATCAGTTCCACAAAGTGAAGGCAGTTCTCATTATAGTTCAGTTGGTGCTACTTCGACTTATTCAAGTCTGTCAGCTTCATACTATAGTTCGGTTGGTTACTCATCAGTTCCACATAGTGAATCTAGCTCACAGTATAGTTCAGTTGGTGCTACTTCGACTTATTCAAGTCTGTCAGCTTCACACTATAGTTCGGTTAGTTACTCATCAGTTCCACATAGTGAATCTAGTTCTCATTATAGTTCGGTTGGTTACTCATCAGTTCCATATAGTGAATCTAGCTCTCATTATAGTTCGGTTGGTCACTCATCAGTTCCACAAAGTGAAGGCAGTTCTCATTATAGTTCAGTTGGTGCTACTTCGACTTATTCAACTGTGTCAGCTTCACACTATAGTTCGGTTGGTTACTCATCAGTTCCACAAAGTGAATCAGGCTCCCATTACAGTTCAGTCGGTTATTCATCAGTTCCACATAGTGAAGCAAGTTCACACTATAGTTCAGTGGGTGCTACGTCGACCTCGGTTGGGTACTCATCAGTTCCACATAGTGAATCTAGTTCACATTATAGTTCAGTTGGTAATTCATCAGTTCCAGAAAGTGAAGGAAGTTCACACTATAGTTCGGTTGGTGCTACTTCGACCTCGGTTGGATACTCATCAGTTCCACATAGTGAATCAGGTTCAGACTATAGTTCAGTTGGTGCTACTTCGACCTCAGCTGGTTATTCATCAGTTCCACATAGTGAATCTAGTTCACATTATAGTTCAGTTGGTGCTACTTCGACCTCGTTTCGATACTCATCAGTTCCACATAGTGAATCTAGTTCACAGTATAGTTCAGTTGGTGCTACTTCGACCTCGTTTCAATACTCATCAGTTCCACAAAGTGAAGGCAGTTCTCATTATAGTTCAGTTGGTGCTACTTCGACTTATTCAAGTCTGTCAGCTTCATACTATAGTTCGGTTGGTTACTCATCAGTTCCACAAAGTGAAGGCAGTTCTCATTATAGTTCAGTTGGTGCTACTTCGATTTACTCAAGTCTGTCAGCTTCACACTATAGTTCGGTCAGTTACTCATCAGTTCCACATAGTGATTCTACTTCTCATTATAGTTCAGGTGGTTACTCATCAGTTCCACATAGTGAATCACTTTCCCATTATACTTCCATTGGTTATTCATCTGATCTACAAAGTATGTCAAGTGCCCATTATACTTCAGTTGGTGTTGTGTCTGGTTCATCAAGTTGTTATTCGAGTCTGGATTCAAGTTCTCCTGGTTTCATTAGTTCAGAATATTCTTCTCCTATGTGGTCATCGCTTTTAAGTGGATCTGAATCTTCGGTGAGTGCGGGTAATCAAACGACACTGTCACTAATAGTATCTGCGTCATCTTCATTCAGCAGTGATTCATTTCTTCTACCATCAGGTACTGTTCCTTCTTACAAGCCGTCAGTGTCAGCTTCATCATCTCCCTCCTTTTCACCCAGATCGAGCATTGAAATCAGTTCATTTGGGGATCCCAGTTCCTCAGGTCTACCTCCAAAGAATAGCTCGTCTACTACATGTACTTCTGACATCTCCAGTACATATCTGGCGTCAACGTTGATTAGCAGCGTTCCTACCACGACAACTGATTCTGTATCACTGGTTGTTGGGTGTTCTAGTTTTGAAACTGTTCTATCCACAGTTCAAACTGGACTGACCATGTCAACGTATACGGTGATTTCATGCATTGATAGCACCTCAACAACTGGCGGTTTGGTTTCTTCCTGGATCAACAAAATGTCTAGCTGGCTTTCTTCGTCTGCTGCTTACAGCAATCCGGTCACTGTCACCGTTACAGGAACCAGTTCAATTACTAGACTGTCTTCCACCTCCACAATTGTGATTACAACTCAACCGACGACTTACATCACAATCAGCGATAGTTCTGATATCTCTTCAGCAAGCTCACGAATACATTGGTCAAGCTCTACTTCGGAAGAGTCCAGCATGGACAAGGTATCACCAACTACTGGGTTTGTCTCCTCACTAGAATACGCTTCAACGAGTGGTTTCGAGTCAGGAGGTGCTTCTTCTTATTATAGTTCGGTTGGTTACTCTTCAGCTCCTCATAGTGAAGCAGGTTCACACTATAGTTCACTGGGTGCTACTTCGACCTCGGTTGGATACTCGTCAGTTCCACATAGTGAGTCAGGCTCCCATTACAGTTCAGTTGGTTACTCATCAGTTCCACATAGTGAAGCAAGTTCACAGTATAGTTCAGTTGGTGCTACTTCGACCTCGGTTGGATACTCATCAGTTCCACATAGTGAGTCAGGCTCCCATTACAGTTCAGTCGGTTATTCATCAGTTCCACATAGTGAAGCAAGTTCACACTATAGTTCAGTGGGTGCTACGTCGACCTCGGTTGGGTACTCATCAGTTCCACATAGTGAGTCAGGCTCCCATTACAGTTCAGTTGGTTATTCATCAGTTCCACAAAGCGAATCAAGTTCACACTATAGTTCAGTTGGTGCTACTTCGACCTCGGTTGGATACTCATCAGTTGCACATCGTGAATCAGGCTCACAGGATAGTTCAGTTGGTGCTACTTCGACCTCGGTTGGATACTCATCAGTTGCACATCGTGAATCAGGCTCACAGGATAGTTCAGTTGGTGCTACTTCGACCTCGTTTCGATACTCATCAGTTCCACAAAGTGAAGGCAGTTCTCATTATAGTTCAGTTGGTGCTACTTCGACTTATTCAAGTCTGTCAGCTTCATACTATAGTTCGGTTGGTTACTCATCAGTTCCACATAGTGAGTCAGGCTCCCATTACAGTTCGGTCGGTTATTCATCAGTTCCACATAGTGAAGCAAGTTCACACTATAGTTCAGTGGGAGCTACTTCGACCTCGGTTGGATACTCATCAGTTGCACATAGTGAGTCAGGCTCCCATTACAGTTCAGTTGGTCATTCATCAGTTCCACAAAGCGAATCAAGTTCACACTATAGTTCAGTTGGTGCTACTTCGACCTCGGTTGGATACTCATCAGTTCCACATAGTGAGTCAGGCTCCCATTACAGTTCAGTTGGTTACTCATCAGTTCCACATAGTGAGTCAGGCTCCCATTACAGTTCGGTCGGTTATTCATCAGTTCCACAAAGCGAATCAAGTTCACACTATTGTTCAGTTGGTTACTCATCAGCTCCTCATAGCGAATCAGGTTCACACTATAGTTCAGTTGGTGCTACTTCGACTTATTCAAGTGTGTCAGCTTCACACTATAGTTCGGTTGGTTACTCATCAGTTCCACATAGTGAATCTAGTTCACAGTATAGTTCAGTTGGTGCTACGTCGACCTCGCTTGGGTACTCATCAGTTCCACATAGTGAGTCAGGCTCCCATTACAGTTCAGTTGGTTATTCATCAGTTCCACAAAGCGAATCAAGTTCACAGTATAGTTCAGTGGGTGCTACTTCGACCTCGGTTGGATACTCATCAGTTCCACATAGTGAGTCAGGCTCCCATTACAGTTCAGTTGGTTACTCATCAGCTCCTCATAGTGAAGCAAGTTCCCACTATAGTTCAATCGGTCCTACTTCGGCTTATGCAAGTGGGTCTGCATCACACTATAGTTCAGGTGGTCATTCATCAGCTCCACAAAGGGACTCCAGTTCCCAGTATTTTTCTTCTAGGTGGTCATCGGTTTTAAGTGGATCTGTTCCTTCGATGAGTTCGGGTGATCTAACGACACTGTCACTAACGGTTTCTTCGTCATTTTCATTCATTACTGGTTCATCTCCTCCATTGTCAGGTTCTGTTCCTTCTTTCAAGCCGTCAGTGTCAGCTTCATCATCTCCCCCTTTTTCATCCAGATCGAGCATTGAGATCAGTTCATTTATGGATACAAGTTCTTTGGGTCCACCAACAAATAGCAGCTCATCTACCACAGACAAACCTGACGTGTCGAGTACAAATCTCCCTTCAACGTTGATCAACAGCGTTTCTATTACGACTGTATCACTGGTTGTTGGGTGTTCTAGTTTTGAAACTTTACTATCTACTGTTCAAATCGGACGGACCATCTCAACATATACGGTGATTTCATGCATTGATAGCACCTCAACAACTGGTGGTTTGGTTTCTTCCTGGATAAGCAAGATGTCTAGCTGGTTTTCTTCGTCTGCTGCTTACAGTAATCCCGCCACTGTCACCATTACAGGAACAAGGTCAATTACTAGGCTGTCTTTCACCTCAACAATTGTGATTACAACTAAACTGACTACTTACATCACAATCAGTGATAGTTCTGATATCTCGCCAGCTAGCCCAATACTTCACTCGTCAAGCTCCACTTCAAAAGGGTTCAGCACGGAGACAGTATCACCAACTACTGGGTTTGTCTCATCATTAAGGTACACTTCCGCTAGTGGCTTCAATTCAGGAGGTCCTTCTTCGGTTTATTCAAGCCTGTCGGCTTCTCTCTATAGTTCAGTTGGTTATTCATCAGTTCCAGAAAGTGAAGCAAGTTCCCACTATAGTTCAATCGGTGCTACGTCGACCTCGGTTGGATACTCATCAGTTCCACATAGTGAAGCAAGTTCACACTATAGTTCAGTAGGTGCTACTTCGACCTCGGTTGGTTACTCATCAGTTGCACATAGTGAATCAGGCTCACAGGATAGTTCAGTTGGTGCTACTTCGACCTCGTTTCGATACTCATCAGTTCCACATAGTGAGTCAGGCTCCCATTACAGTTCGGTCGGTTACTCATCAGTTCCAGAAAGTGAGTCAGGCTCACAGTATAGTTCCGTTGGTGCTACTTCGACCTCGGTTGGGTACTCATCAGTTGCACATAGTGAATCAAGCTCACAGCATAGTTCAGTTGGTGCTACTTCGACTTACTCAAGTGTGTCAGCTTCACACTACAGTTCAGTTGGTTACTCATCAGTTCCACATAGTGAATCAAGTTCACAGTATAGTTCAGGTGGTGCTACTTCGACCTCGTTTCAATACTCATCAGTTGCACATAGTGAGTCAGGCTCCCATTACAGTTCGGTCGGTTACTCATCAGTTCCAAAAAGTGAGTCAGGCTCACAGTATAGTTCAGTAGGTGCTACTTCGACCTCGGTTGGGTACTCATCAGTTGCACATAGTGAGTCAGGCTCCCATTACAGTTCAGTTGGTTACTCATCAGTTCCACATAGTGAATCTAGTTCACATTACCGTTCGGTCGGTTACTCATCAGTTCCAGAAAGTGAATCAGGTTCACACTATAGTTCAGTTGGTGCTACTTCGACCTCGGTTGGATATTCATCAGTTCCACATAGTGAATCAGGTTCAGACTATAGTTCAGTTGGTGCTACTTCGACCTCGGTTGGGTACTCATCAGTTGCACATAGTGAATCAAGCTCACAGCATAGTTCAGTTGGTGCTACTTCGACTCATTCAAGTGTGTCAGCTTCACACTACAGTTCAGTTGGTTACTCATCAGTTCCACATAGTGAATCAAGTTCACAGTATAGTTCAGGTGGTGCTACTTCGACCTCTGTTGGGTACTCATCAGTTCCAGAAAGTGAATCAAGCTCACAGCATAGTTCAGTTGGTGCTACTTCGACTTATTCAAGTGTGTCAGCTTCACACTACAGTTCAGTTGGTTACTCATCAGTTCCACATAGTGAATCTAGTTCACAGTATAGTTCAGCTGGTGCTACTTCGACCTCGTTTCAATACTCATCAGTTGCACATAGTGAGTCAGGCTCCCATTACAGTTCAGTTGGTTACTCATCAGTTCCACATAGTGAATCTAGTTCACATTACCGTTCGGTCGGTTACTCATCAGTTCCAGAGAGTGAATCAGGTTCACACTATAGTTCAGTTGGTGCTACTTCGACCTCGGTTGGATACTCATCAGTTCCACATAGTGAATCAGGTTCAGACTATAGTTCAGTTGGTGCTACTTCGACCTCGGTTGGGTACTCATCAGTTGCACATAGTGAATCAAGCTCACAGCATAGTTCAGTTGGTGCTACTTCGACTCATTCAAGTGTGTCAGCTTCACACTATAGTTCGGTTGGTTACTCATCAGTTCCACATAGTGAATCTAGTTCGCAGTATAGTTCAGCTGGTGCTACTTCGACCTCTGTTGGGTACTCATCAGTTCCAGAAAGTGAATCAAGCTCACAGCATAGTTCAGTTGGTGCTACTTCGACTTATTCAAGTGTGTCAGCTTCACACTACAGTTCAGTTGGTTACTCATCAGTTCCACATAGTGAATCAAGTTCACAGTATAGTTCAGGTGGTGCTACTTCGACCTCGTTTCAATACTCATCAGTTGCACATAGTGAGTCAGGCTCCCATTACAGTTCGGTCGGTTACTCATCAGTTCCAGAAAGTGAGTCAGGCTCACAGTATAGTTCAGCTGGTGCTACTTCGACCTCGGTTGGGTACTCATCAGTTCCAGAAAGTGAATCAAGCTCACAGTATAGTTCAGTTGGTGCTACGTCGACCTCGGTTGGGTACTCATCAGCTCCTCATAGCGAATCAGGTTCACACTATAGTTCAGTTGGTTATTCGTCAGTTCCACATAGTGAATTAGGTTCACATTACAGTTCAGTTGGTGCTATTTCGACCTCGGTTGGGTACTCTTCACTTCCACAAAGTGGATCAAGATCCCATTACAGTTCAGTTGGCTATTCATCAGTTGTGCAAAGTGGATCGGTTTCACGCTCCAGTGCAGTAGATGCTATTTCAACTCAAATGAGGCAGTCAGTTTCCCACTTTAGTTCCGTGGATGCTGCCTCTGTTTCCTTGTCAGCTCCTAACTATAGCTCAAAGTCGATTTCAAGTGTGTCATTGTCAGTGTCTCGTTCTTTTACTGTGGTTACATCAGGCCGTCTTTCCACTTCGAGATTTACTTCTAGTGCTCCGATCTCAACTTCCTATTTAACGTTGACAGATAACGACTTTACGAACTTTACTTTTGAATCAGATACTGAGTCCGATTTGACTTGGTCTACTGTGTCGGTGACATATACAGAATCAGTTTCCACATTTACAAGTGTTGACTCAGGGAGATCTTCATTGAGTTCAACAATTTCAATTTCATCGAAGATTACACCAATGACCTCACATTCTAGGACTGTTTCCAGAAGTCTTATATCCAAGGAGACGAGCACAGTGAGATCATTCACTTCTTTTAGTTCATGGGTGAGTTACCAATCGACAGATGAATGGGATGAGACTGCTACAGATATTCTGAGTGATACTGTAACCAGTTCTGTAATTGAATCGAGCTATGTCTCTTCTGTCACGCCGTTGTCAACGGGTTTTGGCTCCCATTCCGACTCAATGAGATCTGTATCTAATACAAGCTCAGCTAAACGGTCATTGTCAAGTCTAGAGATCACGAAAACGATGAAAACTGATACTCTGAAAAGTACAGAAGCTAACACTTCGAGTTCAGGTGTTCTTAAGACTGGATCTTCAAATGGTGGCGGTTCGAAACCATCAGTTAGGTCATCATCAAGGATCGCGGAATCAATTTTCCCTAGTTCCTTTATTGGTGGTGAGACAACATCAGTCTATCGTTCGCAAACAGTGGCAGTAGGTTCGGGCCTGACAGAAACGAAGAGTTCTTCCTCCATCTCACAGAGCGCTTACAACACTGCCACCAAATCGAATGAGCAACAATCAAGTGAAGTGGTGCCATCAACATTGTCTCACCAAGTTGTTGAAGAAAAAAGTACTTCTTCTGATGTGCGGACGTCGTTATCATTGGAAACTGATAGTTACACTGATACTCTTGTTAGTTTCACTTCAATACCAGATAGCTACGATCCTTCCGGTACATCACAATCTAGTGGTTTCAATAGCGTGTACTCGCAAAGCTTGAAAAGTGGTCAAGTACACACTTCGTTAGACGCTAGACAGACGACTCGCCTGTCAACAACTGATTATGCTCAAAGAACAGGACTTATAGATACAAAATCTCACTCTAGTGCATCAAATGATTTTGAGACAGCTTCCATCACAACACCTTTATCGAGAACCCAGGAGAGCTCACTTCCATCGTCAGCTAAAAAGCATACAAATTTATCTGATGATGAAGGTGATAATGATGTAACCTACATCACGGTATACGAAGAGGGTACTACAACTACAACACTGACTGTCACCAATCTGATTTCGGAAAATTCTTCAATTGCTGCCAAAACCGGCAGTGGAAGTGGTGCAGTTCCAACAATAATGACCGGTGCTCTGAATAAGAAGACACCAGAATTTATTTTGTCATTTGTTTCGATCATTTTGATCTTTTTTATGCTATAACTGTTTCACTCATCAGTTTCATTTTTTATTTCATTTCACTTTACATCTTTGCATTACCCATTAAATTGCTATTATTTATTTTTGTCATTTAAGCATTTGAGTTATTAAGGAGCTCAATATAAAGAGTTTCCAGTATTATTACATCAATATAGATATACGTTTTTATTTAATGATCTGTTGTAACTACAAGGCGCGCTTCAACATGATTCACAAACTCATAATATCAAATTAAAAGTGAGATCGTAACTACTCTAATATACACAAATAACAACTCCCACAAAGGCTTTATTGATTTTCTAAATCAACAGTATTAAACGCCCATGTGTTGGTTGTTGTCAAACTAATTTTCCTCCTTCTTAACGGTAGGACCTCCACTCGTACTCTGCAATTTATTCCTACTCAGCCTGAACAACTCTTCTTGTTGTTTCAACAATTCCTCTTCTGATAAACCTGAATTTTGAAACTTGTTTTTATTTTTGCCTGCAATCTTGGTATTATTCAACTCCTTGTGCTCCTTTAACACTTTATCAATTGGTTCCAAATATGACAAAAATCCCAAATCGTTCAACAGCTTTACAACGTGGTCCGAACTTATGGTTTTTTTCAATTCCTTCTCTGCAATCTCATTAGACTCGGCACTGAGTATCATTATAAACTCCACACAACACTCGATCAACAGATCTTTGGCATCCTTGGTGAAGGTGAATTCCTGTGGTAATATTTCGGATAAGATTTTTTGCACAGTTGCCTTTGGCAACGTCAAATCATCGGACGAGTTCGATCCAAACTCCGACATGACTTGATGAATGTAATGGCTCTTTAAAGTGTTTGCACATTTGATTTTGGATTTTTGTTTTTTGTTTTTTGTTTTGTTAACAAAAAAAGAAAATTTTCAAAAGGAAAAAAATAAAAAAATTTTCAGACAATCTCATCACCAGAACAAGTGTTGTAAGGTTCAAGAGTAGGAAGATAGTATGTCATTGATAGCCTCCTCGTTCGACCTCACGGGGTCGTACTTAGCCACATGTGTTGTTGCATTGGACTCTCACCGCTTGAGGGTTCAGTCCATAGACCCTTCGTCTCTGAATTCATTAGCTGGGGGATTCACTTTAGAAAAGCATTTGAAAGTGATGTCTTTGAAATGGGGATTATTCCTTAATGCCACGAATAAGAAGTTGGAAAGCCAGTATATTGCCATCTGCTTGAATAGTGGTGACATTTTGATATACTCACCGGTGCAAAATGAAGTAGTGGCAACCTTGGAGAGCCAGATAGGTTCCGCTATGTTGTCATTTCACCAATCCAAATTGACAGGCACAGCTTTCAGTATTGATTTAAGCGGGAATATAAACGAATGGGATATGACTAATTACAAATCCTTGAGAACTTTCAAGATTCCTCATTTGAGTGCAAATAACAATGAACAATCAAGTCAAATAATTACCGTAATGCATAATAATAAAATACATTTGTTGATAGGATCATATAGCATATATCTCATTGAGTTGGAAAATCTTCATGAAGTTCTGTTCAACTTCCCCGGACATATAAACCCAATACATACATTATTACAAATAACAGATGACTTGTTTTTAACTGCCGCGGATAATGATAGATTTATTAACATTTATTCCATGTCAAAGCAGAATATTGAAAAAGTGTTAGTTGCCCAGTCTAATGTCTTGAACGTTTCATTTGGGGAATATGAAGACAAGAAATTATTAGTTGCTGTTACTGAGGATAATGTGGAATTGTTCAATGATCCTTTACTGATTTCTCAAGAATTGAATGGATCGCTGTCAAGTAAGTTTTCCAAAAAGAAGAAGATCAAATCTAAATCCAAAAATTCCGATGCTGTTGTTTCCATAAGCAGGCCACTGCACAATCCTACCAATGACATTTTGAAGATCAATTTAACATTTGTGCTTCAAAACAAATTCATCATCACATGGTTAGAAAATTCGAGTATTCCTTTCTTTGACACTTTAACTTGGTATGATAATACAGGATATACCATCGATGGGAAATTAGAATTGACAAAGAGCAAGCCAACAATAAAATTGAATGATCATTCTCTTCACGGTCACGATGTGGCATCTTCCAAACAATACAACGAGGGAAACGCTATTGTACAAACTGGTGATAATTTCAAGGATTTAGAAGATGCAGAAGAATCTTTGGCAGAAAGACTTTCAAAACTTGCTACACCTTCACTTCAACCTCCAAAGGAAAAGAGGAAAAAGGCTACAACGGGTACTTTGACTACAATTTTGACACAGGCAATCAAGTCCAATGATCACACATTATTAGAGACTGTATTAAACAACAAAGATGAGAAAATTATCAAAAACACAATCAAAAAATTATCAACAAGTTATGTCATTCCATTGTTGAACAGGATCTCAGAAAGAATTGCCAGAAACTCTAACAAACAATCAGTGTTGAATGTTTGGATCAAATGGTTATTTGTCATTCATGGTGGCTTCTTGAACAACTATTCAAATTTGACCAAAAACCTTGGTATATTGCACACAACATTGCATAGAAGGTCATTGACACTTTCGAGATTATTGGAATTGAACGGTAAAATTGATATGGTGTTGGAAAATGTAGAATTGAAAAAATTGATTTTGAAATCTAATACGAACAACGAGTATGGCATAGAAGATGATGAGAATGAAAGCGGTGTGGAGTATATTGAAGAATTGGAAGACAATGGTCTAGACCTTGTCGAAGAAAGCGACATTGACGATGATGAGCAAATGGATGACTACGTTGAAAGCGAAGATGAAGATGAAAGCGATGCTGGAGCGGAAGAAGTAGAATCTGGTGACGATGACGATGATGAAGATAATTACAGTGATGATGAAGTTGCAGCTCAAAAGATAAATGCAGACATGGATTCCGACGTGGAGGAAGAAGAAAACTTAAAGAATAGGATAAACAGTTTGAAAAAGACAAAACAATAAAACAATTCTGTCTCGATCATTGATAGATATTTTGAAGACGTTTCCAAATTGTAGTCCCTAACTCGCTTCTCCGGTTATGCAACAAGTGTTTCCTTAATAATGAGTATATAATCAAGTTAGGGGCTGTCGAGGCTTCTTGACATTATGACAAGATGAATTTTTCAATGACGAAGTAACCATCATTTGTAGATCACCATTGATCGAATAAATGGCCAAGTGAGCTACAATGGCAGAAACTGCTGAAACTGAAAGAAGAAAGTTGGAGATTAAGGCATCTTTCGTCTCATTGCTCTACGCATTTTGCGTTTGTCAATTTTTGATCAATTTAAAAAAACAAAAAAATTTTTTTTTTTTTGTGAAAAGATCAAATTTGACTTCTTTTGGGCAGCCATTGATCGATAGATTAACAACATTTCGTGGTAATAGATAGACAGAATACAAACTCAACGGAATGTCTGAAGCAGAAGAAGAGAAAAGATATATCTCTTATAACCATATACATAAGATATGTCAGGACATCACTCCAAAAATCAAACTGTTCAAGCCTGACTTGATCATTGCCATTGGAGGTGGTGGTTTCATTCCAGCAAGGATGTTGAGAACATGTTTGAAAGAACTGAATGAGCCAACGATAAGAATATATGCCATAATCTTATCATTATATGAAGACATTGGAACTGTGTCTACCACTTCTGAAAAACCTGGGGTGCACGTAAACAGGGTTCAATGGATTGATTATGAGCAATCTGGAGTGGATTTGATAAACAAGAACATTTTAATAGTGGATGAAGTTGATGATACTAGAAAGACATTACATTATGCCTTATCCGAATTGGAAAAAGATGTTGCCAAACAATGTGAAGAAAAGGGAGGTGACCCTGCTAATACAAAATTTGGTATTTTCGTCTGTCACAACAAGTTGAAACCTAAGAAAGAGCAATTGCCCGATTACATCATGAAGGAAGACAGATATTTCACCGAGAATGTCCCAGACTGTTGGATCTGTTATCCTTGGGAAAGCAATGATATTGCCTTCCATCAAAAGATGGCTGAACAACAAGGAAATGATTTGTAACATATTTTTCATTTGATTGATTAATCCATAGCTTTTTGAGTTTTACCTATAAATACAATACAATTTATGTTTATTACACATGTCAAAGCAGTCTGGTGAACTGTCATCACTGAAATGTTGAATGGTTAAACTTTTTTGATCGTCTTCCTTTTGAAACAACTTTTAAACCCGTGTGAGATTGGAACTGTTAACAATAATTCTTCTCCTGTATCTTCCTGAGAATATTCCTCTATATACTTTTGTTGAAGTAGTTCATCTCTTGCTATCACCCAACCTCTTAAGATAAACAAGCAAAGACTTGCTGCAAAGTAAGCACACCCAACAAATATAGCTGGATGCAAGTATTGTTTAGGGTCACTGCTCTCACCAACAGGCAGTGCCAGTTTTAACACTATTCCAATGACTGGAGAAACAATTCCCGCTATACCAATGAATATCCATACAGTGCTCATACATACATTCAATTTTCTCAATCCAACAATTCTTGTAGAGATGGTAGCTGCAACTACCCAGATGGTACCCATCAATCCACCTTGTAACAAGGCAAATGCAATTGCCGTTGCCAAATTTCTTGCAGGAATCCACATCGCCCAGGACAATATGGCAACGATCAAATGGATAATCATACTCGAAGTGATCAGTCCATATCGGTCACAAATTCTACCAACTACCGGTCTGAAAAAGAACCCACCAACGGAAACCATTGTTGATACAATTGAACTTTGGTTGGATGTGTAACCTAAGCTTCTGGTAAAATCAGCCAAATTGTACAATAATACCACGTATCCAAGAATTGTACACATGACCCAAATTATCTCTATAAAGAACCCAAAATTTAATGTCTTTTTATCAACAAGCTTAAACTCTGTCTTGAGATGACGTGATCTTGTCCTTGTCAATGATAATGCAATCACCTGTGCAGCCACACAAATTATTGCCTCGGCTCTCAAAGCCCATTGATAACTGTTGATCTCGATTATATGTTGTAATCCCAATGAAAAGCATACACCACCCAGTCCACTACCAGAAGCTGTAAGCCCAAGTGCTAAACTTCTTCTCTTTCTAAACCATTGGGGCATCAAGACGACATTTGGAACAGCAACCACGGACATTCCAACCCCCAATAACACACCTTGGGTCATAAATAATTCCCAAATTCTGGTACTCCAACTTGCCATCATTAATCCAGCAAATTGGATTATGCTTCCACAGGCAATAACAAGATGAATACCGAACCTCCCCACTGCATAATTCAAAAATGGAGAAAGTAATAGCCCCGAGCCAAATGTCAACCCTCCAATGGCTCCATACTCTATCTTCGTCACGCCGTGGAATGTATCATTATTCAAGTAATGTGCTAGGAAAATGGCATAAGCTGCATTAGCACCCCATGTGGAGAAATTGAAAAGGAATAAGGCAAATACAATCACCCATCCATATCCACCATCTGGTACAGAGAGATCTGGTTGATCAGTGTCTTCTTGTTGCTTGTCTTTCTCTGGGTCCACAGTCGGCAGGCCGACGCTATCTATTAAAATATCCGTTTCTGGTTTGCTGCTATATTCGTCGTCCTCAGCAGACACCAGTACGTCCACTGTTTCTGGATCATTCTGCACCATGACTAGACTCAGTTTCAAATCGATAACCAACGCTTCTTGAAGAGAAGATGTCGAAAAGTTGTGTTTGTATTTGTCATCCTTTCAAGTAAGTTTTCACCTTTTTATTTGCGACGGAAATTTTTTATCTTTTTTTCTGCGCTAAGAGCGACGAACCTTATCTGATCTTCAGCCATCTAAGAAAGAAAGCGAAGTGCGAAAGGGGATTCAACTGACCACTTGTTATATACATTACAATATAAAACTTACGTTGTCATATCTCTGGATGAATTCTTTTGGTGCCGAGACAGAGGGTTTGTTTCACCGGTCGCTTATACAAGGAAGAGCGAGGATTGATCAAACAGCTGAAGAGATTTGTTGTGATTCATCCTCTATCGAAGCCGTCTTTCACTCGAGTCGGAATGAGCCTCAGTGAGATTATTGTGCTTCCCTTTTCGTTTCCACTCTGAAGAATTTTTTGATTGTTATTTTGAGGTGAAATTAGGATATAACTACCCAATTTGATTACCTGAGCTTACAGAATTTGGTGATGTTTATACAAAGGAGACTATTTCACCTGTCAGTTTTCAAAGTGCAAATGCTACAAAATTCAAGTTCCAACAACGGGTTGTCAATAAAAGTTTGGCAATTCACGGTGGGAAAAGAGGAGACAGGACATGGCGTCCTTCTGTTTTGGTATCGCTTATTTAAATTTTCCCTTTGTGTTGGCGGGGGACTTGAAGCCGTTCAGCTTTACCATTAAGGATACTTCCTTTAAAAATAACTTTTTATGAGGGCAAGTCGTTTTCAGCTGATCCTCAGTGTTGTTTTCAGCTTTAGAAACAGGCACCCATATTTTCCAAGAGTGACAGGTTCTTCCTTGGCTTTGGATGACCATGCCCCATGACATTTCATGGGACTCATTTGATAGGTGTATTCTAAAATATGACCTTACAGTGGATCAATTTATGATGTTTGATAGTTTTCTTACTGCTTTACATAGTGTTCGCACAAATCAACGTTAGGGTACTCAGCCTGTTGAGGTTATGTCGCGAGAACGCTGGCAGCACTTGTTTGGAACTGTCAAAAGCTCGCAACAACGGCCTTACTACTTTGATCAACTTTACTTTCAAACCACATCTTAATTTTCTGTTTATTTGACTACGGCTTACTCTTTTTCGGTTATAGCCCCAGTCTTACCTTCCTATTTTCTAATTTCTTTAACACCAGGGTGGCCATTGCCACTTAGGGTGTCTTGGGTGGGGCAGGATTTTTTTGAGTTGGTTTCCCACCGCCGCGCCCAACTTTTTTTCTATTTAAATGAATTATTATGTTCTTACAAGATTAACTATATTATCAAAATGAAGTGCTCCTAACCAACTTAATTATATTAACGATGATTGTTTTCCATTTCGCAGTTATAACGTAAATTGTTTCTATGAATGTTGTAAATGCGCGTCTTTTTGTCAGAATGACATGAATGTCTACAAATTTTTTTTTTTTTTTTTTTTTCTGATTTTTGTTAAAACAATTGTTATCAACACTTGTTGAAATCAATTTTTCCACCTCATCATCTTGAACAGTTTCAAAAAATTTCGTCAATTCTTGCTCAGGGGTCTTGTCATCAAATGATGAGAATTTAATAGTTATTGCGAAATTTCTTGAACACACTGAACGGCAAAGAGATGCTGAAATGTAGCACTGATCGGCTTTGTAATTAAGTGTGGATAAAAGATTAAGTATCTTTTATGTCGATGTATTCAATTACAGTTGTAAAATACAGTATGGTACTAGTTGATGAGAATGATCTACGCAAAAGCATTGGAACTGGGACTATTTGATTTTAGAGTTTTTTAAAAAAAATATTCTTCTGACCTTGCGGCTGCTTATTAATAATAGAGCTTTGACATCAGTCAATGGGAGTATCCACCTTCAACGCATTTTACGACTATTTATCAGGTAGGATCTATCCGATACGACACGCATACTCAGTTCAAGAAATTGATTTTGGAAGAGTTTAAACCGAAACAGTTGTGTGAAAAGTAGGTTTTATACGCATGTGCACAGTACTTCGATCAATTTCATACGATTATGGTAATCACCGCCCGAAAAAACGTTGAGATAATTAAGAATTAATGAATTAATATCATAAATGAAGCTCGGATATCTCAAGTAACTTCTAATTCGAAATACGTGGTGATTTCCCTCGTGCCGCTTGATTTGCAAACGATGTTAAGACGCTTAATTCAGTTATTTCCGGGATTTTGTTTTCATCAATGTGTGCTATAAACATCGGTGTTTTACCTATTCAATCCCATCATAATAACCAACAATTCTTTACACAACAAAATCAAAATCAAAATGTCAGTTGATATTCCAAAAGATTTTTATGTTAACTTGGGTAATTCCGGTTTAAAAGTTTCCAAGATCATTCTTGGATGTATGGCGTTTGGATCCAAGAAATGGCTGGGTGATTGGATCGTTGATGATGAAGAAGAGGTTATGAAAGTTATGAAGGCAGCTTATGATGCTGGTATCAGAACTTTTGATACTGCTGATGCTTACAGCGCTGGACTTTCCGAAGAATTTATTGGCAAATTCATCAAGAAGTTTGATATTCCTAGAGAATCTTTGGTCATTATGACCAAGTGCTTTCTTTACCTGGCTGAAACCTTTACAGTTTCCCCACCAGAGCCTGAATCACTCAACCAGTGGGGATTGTCGAGAAAGCACATCTTAGATGCAGTTGATCTGTCAGTCAAGAGATTGGGTACTTATATCGATGTTTTGCAAATTCATCGTTATGACAATGATACCCCTGAAGAAGAGACTATGAGTGCATTGAACACTGTCATTGAAGCTGGCAAAGTCAGATACATTGGAGCTTCATCAATGTATGCTTATCAATTCATCAGTTTACAGAACGTTGCTGAAAAAAATGGTTGGCACAAGTTCATCTCTATGCAAAACTACCATAACCTTTTGTACAGAGAAGAAGAGAGAGAAATGATTCCATATTGTAAGAAGACCAATGTTGCATTGATCCCATGGTCACCAATTGCAGGTGGTCTTTTAGCCAGACCTTTGTCTCAACTGATCTCGACAAATAGATCAAAACTTATGCAGGCTGGAAATGAAGCAACTCTCAGTGGACCAAATGCTACTAAAATTATTGAAAGAGTTGAAGAATTAGCTAAAAAACATGGTGTTTCTATGGCCGTCATTGCAACATCATGGAGCATTGCGAAGGGATGTTACCCTATTGTTGGTATTAGTAAGATTGAGAGAATTGGTGATGCAATCAAAGCGGCTCAGTTCAAACTCAGCGATGAGGATATCAAGTACCTTGAAGAGCTTTACCATCCAGTGCTGATCCAAGGTCTTCTTAGTTAGGCCAGTATTGCAAGCACGTGGTCTTTTGGTGTGTATATATATATTGTTTCTTTTTCGAAGTATACCCAATAGTTTTATGAGGTTAATTTCTATATCAGAAATCTTACAATAATCGATAACAAGTTTAACAAGAAATTAATTACTATACAACATAAATTACCGACACCTCTTGACATCAATGAATGGAGCCATCCAGATGATCTGTATACATCCTTGGAGCTATATTCATTGCCATCAATTCTTGGAATAATAATTTTGCAGCATAAGGAATATGCAATTGATAAATGATGGTCTTGTTCTTACAAGATCTACATTCAAATTGATTCTTTTTCAAGTTAGCAATGACACTCATCAAACCACAGATACCACATACGTGAACTCTAAAGGCATCAGATGCTTCCATTAATCTTTCTTTCAAGAAACCAGCAGCACCATGGGCAATCATACAATCTCTTTCCATCTCACCGAATCTTAAACCACCATCTCTTGATCTACCTTCTACAGGTTGCCTTGTCAACATTTGAACTGGACCTCTTGCTCTGGCGTGAATCTTATCATCGACCATATGTCTAAGACGTTGATAATAAGTTGGACCGAAGAAAACTTGAGCCATCATTTTTTTACCAGTGTGACCATGATACATGAGTTCAAATCCTCTTGAATGATAACCATTTTCTCTTAATAACTTGGAAACTTGTTCCACGGTTAAATCTGTGAATGGAGTAGCATCACCTTCCATACCAGTCAAGGAGGAAACTTTTGATAATAAACATTCAATTAAATGGGCAACTGTCATACGAGATGGAATAGCATGTGGATTGATGATTAAATCTGGAACAATACCTTCAGCACTAAATGGCATATCTTCATTTCTATAAGTAATACCAATGGTACCCTTTTGACCATGACGAGAAGCGAATTTATCACCAATTTGAGGAACTTTAGTAGTTCTTGTTCTAACCTTGACAAATTTTAAACCTTCTTGATTAGTAGTTAACAAGACTTGGTCGACAATACCATTTTCAGTAGTTCTTAATGGCATTGATGCATCTCTCTTTGTATGATATTTAGTTCTCTGTCCCAATTCTTCCGAATCTGGTTGTATTGGGGTGGTCTTACCTATGATTATATCAGCACCGGAAACTCTAACACCTGGAGCAATTAATCCATCGTCATCCAATTTTTCATATGTACCTTGTTTGAAACCTAAAGTATCACTTCTATGTGGTTTTTCAAATTCAGCCAACACTGACATACCTGATCTTGTCTCTTGGTCACTATATGATCTGAAAAACAATGATCTGAATAAACCTCTATCAATTGAAGATTGGTTCATAATCATAGAATCTTCTTGATTGTAACCAGAATAACATGAGATGGCAACAATAGCATTTTGACCAGCTGGTAATTCTCTGAATCTCAAGAACTCCATAGATCTTGTAGTACCCAATGGTTTTTGTGGATAATACAATATATTGGCCATGGTATCCATTCTGACACTATAATTAGTAGCGAAAACACCCATAGCTTGCTTACCCATAGCAGATTGATAGGTATTTCTAGGAGATTGATTATGATCTGGGAAGGGGATAATCGATGCAGCAACACCTAAAATCATCGAAGGATGAATTTCACAATGGGTAAAAGTATGACTACTAAGTGTTGGTCTAATTCTCTTAGCCACATCTTCTTCTTCCGGTTCATCATCATGATCATGTTCAAGTTGTTCTTGCTTTGCAGCTATCAAATCGTCTATTTGCATGGCAATCATTATTGTTTCTTCTTCCTCTGCATCAACGTATTCAATCACACCATTCTTAACTAAACCTGACCAACCAAACAGATTTTCATCTTCATCTTCATCTTCGTCTTCATTATACATAATTTGATCTTGATCAGCACCTTCTATCAATTTATGTATATGTTCCTTTCTCAATTTCAATTCACCTTTATGTTCACTATCTTCATCATCATCAACGATGAACAATGGTCTATAGACTCTACCAGCATCGGTGAAAATTTTGAATTCTTTTTCTCTGATATCTCTGACAATGGAAACTTCTGGATTTATATCACCTTGTCTTCTTAAATCTCTGATTGCGGAATTCAATTGTGCTGGATCACTATGTGTACCAACCCAAACACCATTAACGAAAATTCTTGCATTTTCTGGTTCCTTGTAAGGTGTGAAATCTTCGACGGCTTGCATACCCCATTCTTCCAAATATAACAAGATGGCATCAGACGGAGTACCAACTGAAATACAAGACATCAATGACAAATTTTTAACCAAACCACACGCTTGACCTTCTGGTGTTTCAGCAGGACAAACAAGACCCCAATGAGTATTATGCAATTGACGTGGTTTGGCCAATTTACCATCTCTTCCAATTGGAGTATTTGTTCTTCTCAAATGTGACAATGTAGAAGAATAAGTATAACGATTCAAAACTTGAGAGACACCAGCTCTTGCAGTCATTGCTTTCTTTTGTTCACCCCAATTACCAGTAGCCAAAGAATATTTCAAACCAGCAGTAATGGTATTAGATCTAACAGCCAATGCCAAATTGAAATCTCTGTTAGTTTCAACACATTTTTGCATATAACGGAATATATCCTTTGTCAATTTTCTGAAAAGAATTCTAAACAAATTTGCCATCAACGGACCGGCTAAATCCAATCTCTTTTTACCAAAATGATCTCTATCATCAGCTTCCTTTCTCTCCAAGGCACATAATAACAATCTGTTGACCATGTAACCTAAAAAGAAGGCCTTCCTTGTTTCAAAACCTTCTTCCTGAGTGATATGAGGCAATAATTCCTTTGTCAAGATATCCTTTGCATATTGTATACGTTTTTCTCTTCTAATACCCAAGGCGTTACCTCTTCTACCGATGAAATCCAACGCGGTTTCTCTATCTTGAATAACGAAAGCTTCTTCAACACAAGGTTTCAACATTTCCAACATTTGCCAATCATTTTCGTCATAACAGATATGTTCCAAAATATCACCATCTGGAACAACACCCAAGGCTCTAAATACGATAACAATTGGAATATCTTGCTTAATATATGGTAATTTGGCCTTGATGGTTCTCTCAGTAGTGACTTTATCTTCTCTACCATATAATTTCAATTGCATACCACTGATCAATCTGGAACCTTTTTCTAAGGCGGATCTGATTTCGGCAATATGAGATATTGGAGAAGGGGCAGCTTTTTTGAAAACTTGAACAATGTTAGCAGCACTTCTTTCTTGAGCAATCAAGACTTTTTCTGAACCATTGATAATGAAATAACCACCCATATCATAAGGACACTCTTTCAAATTATAAAATTCAGCTTCTGTTAAATCTCTCAAGACACAAAATTTGGACCTTAACATAATTGGCACCCTTCCTAAACTGACTTGTTCAGGTTTTTCATCGGTATTACCATTACTATCTTCTTCTGGTCTCCATACAACTTCACCTGTTTCTTGAGTTTCATCATCGTCACTGATCAATACACGTTTGGTCATGTCGACTTGTAAAGTGGCACTATACGTCAAATTTCTCAATCTAGCCTCTTGTGGATACATTGTATGAGCAGCACCATCAGCTTCAGTCATTGTTGGAGTTGTTAAATAAGTCTTTCCAAATTGGATTTCATAACGTTTATTGAATCTATCAGCCTCTGTTGCATGTTGAGCAGGTTGTTCCAAGATCAAAGTACTATCTTCAAGTATCAAGTCTTGTATTGTTGTGCCTATGAATTCATCAAACGAGTCCAATTGTTGGGAAACCAAACCTTTCTCTTGGAAAAATGAGGATATAACAGTCCAACAATCTTCTGTAGTTATTTGATCTTCAAATGAATATTGGTCCATTGTTATAGAATTATGAATTTTTGATGAATTGTTTTTTAATTGTTATATAAATTTTTTTTTTAAAACGTGATTTTTTGCAAATGGGTCTGACTTGACTATGTGTACAATACCCTTTATGTGATATATAGTGATATGATTGAATGAACTTTTTTTGAAATGATTAAAAATGGTATAATCAAAAGTGAGTTTTTAAAAATACAAGATGGAAAAAAAAAATTGAACAAGAACGGAAAACTGATATGATGGGAATTTTAAAGAAGACAGGGTTCTATTAAAATTGTATCCAAATGGGTGAAGAGGATATAAATGAATATATTCTAACACCAATCTATCTAAGTAATGGTACAATTACTGTAGATTTAAATTATTTACCTTTTAATCGCCTTCGCTGACTTTTTGTGATTTTTTTTTTGTTTGGTTATTTATTTTTTCATCTAATTCGGGAGGTGTCCACTACCTTTCAAAGATAGGTTATGGAGCACTTATAATGATAATATATGAACGACTTTATTTATCAATCTATTTACAAATTCAAAGTCAAGGGAGATGATCTGATCTAATTGGTACTCTCCTTTGGATTCCTCAGGTAGTATTCTGCCAATATCTTATTCTGCTCATCCAATCTTTTTATTCTAGCTTCAACGATCGGCAGTTCATCTGCAAACGCTATTATATTTTGTTTATAAGGATGTTCACTTCCATCAAACACTTTTAATCTTTCCAATCTTGACTTTCTCAATTTATTCTTTGGTAACATCTTACTTACGGCTTTCCTCAATATCTCTCCATATCCAACATCTTTTATGATTTTTTCCATTGGAGTGGCCTTACCACTTCCAGGTCTTGATGTATGTGACCAATAAGTCTTTTCTGTTAATTTATTCCCAGTATATTTCATATGTTTGCAATTCGATACAACAACATAATCACCGATATCTTGAGTCTCATGGTATACAGGCTTATGTTTTCCCATCAAAGTGACGGCAATTTGGGTAGCTAATCTACCAAATGTTCTTGGATCTTCGGCAACGTCTACATGATGCCAAACTCTGGCAAATGAGATTGCTGTCTGCAAAGACACGTGGTTGTTAGTTGTTGGTGCTTGTCTAGGACTTGTGATGAAATATCATACTTACTCTACCTATCTTGGTTGACATTATAATGATATGTATCAGTCCAGTTAACTGTTCTTGATCAAATTGACTTTTGAAATTTTTTTTAACAATTTTTCTCCTTGTCAATAGTTGTGAGCACTTCAATACACTACTTTTGTATCTGAACGAGAGGAATGCTATTTGGAGGAAAAAAAACACACACACAAGAAAAAAAAACAAAAGTTGGATGAAAGAGACGGGCTGGAGACTGTACTGTTTTATAATTAGACGAGACCTAATTCCATCATCATGTTCTTCTTGGTATGTTCAATAAGATTGACCTCATGGGAATGAGTTTCATCTATCTTTCAATATTGTAATTCATTTAACTAACATCGTTCCATATCGTTTTAGAAAGATTTATCCTTAAATTTAACTTTACATCCTTCGTATTTTGGACCCCAGATGAATAGATATTTAAGAGATAAATTATTGACAGATGTGGAAGGAACATGTTCAGGTCAATTTGGTTTCATCGTGTCGGTGCTAGACTCTGTAGATATCAACGTTGGAAAGGGTAAGATTATCCCTTCATCAGGTTATGCTGAATTTGAAGTTCAATACAGAGCCATTGTATGGAAACCTTTTAAAGGGGAAGTTGTCGATGGTATAGTTAGTAAAGTGGAAAAGATCGGAATATTTGTCGATGTGGGACCCTTGGAAGTGTTTATTGCCGTGCAAACTTTACCATCAGAATTGTCATATAATCCAAGTAACAATCCTCCAGCGTATATGGGGGATGATCAATTGATTACAAAGGGTTCCAAAATTAGATTGAAGGTTACAGCTGTGAGATCAGATGTCAACCATATCGTGGCCTTGGGGTCAATCAATGAGGATTATTTGGGTGCTTTGTAATGAATGCAAATTTAATTTCCCATGGGAATACGATTGAAAATAGACAAAGAAAGAAAGAAGAGAAAAAAAGGTGAAGAGAAGAAGCAGTGCTCATCTCGTGGAGTGGGTGTTCAACATATGTATTTTTAGAAGATCATGAATCAGTGAAAAGTTAATCTCAATGAGTTCAATTAATATAATGTAGTCTGTTTGTAATAAGCTCTCTCTCTCTCTCTCTCTCGCTGTCATTTATATCCCGTGTCAGGAAATTGATGATGTTTTGTGAGTGTTTTTTTTTCTTCACAAAAGCCAAAAAAAAAAAATTTGAAATCTTTCATCGGTTGATTATCAGACAAGTGCACAAGAGATGGGTAAAGGAGCTCTCAAATTTGGTGGTAGATCTGGTTATTTACCAAAACCACGTCCTATTTTCAAAACATCCATTTTCCCTCCAAAGAATGAGAAATCGTCAAATACAGGATACGCTGAAGGTGTTAAAGAACCAAGAGGTTCAACAAGAGAACAAATCATGCCAAAATTCATACCACTTGATCAACGTATTGAATTAACAGCGCTGCTTCCTAAGAAACAATACACAGCAGAGGAGTTTGCCAAGCTTCCGATAGAACAACAAATAAGATTACAAAATTCTGATTTACGTCGTCAATATTTAAGAGAGAGTTATGTAAAAGAAGCTAAAAGATTGGAAGTTGAACAACTGAAAGAAAAAGAACGTGAAATAGTTAAAGCCCGTTTGGAAGAGGAAAAATTGGTAAATAATAACGAAACTGAAGCATTTAAATTGACCATCCCATCTATAGAACAATATTTGAAAGGTCCAATAATGAGACATAGAACACCAGAAGAAAATCTGTTATTAGAGCAAAAGAGAAAAGCCAATAGAATGAACAATGAGTTGAAACATAAGACTAAGAAGGCCACTGCATTATTAGAGTTGTACAACTCTGCATCTTCATTCATCACTACTGAAGAACAATTGAATAAGGCCATAATTGAAACATTTGATCTTCCAACTTCTCAATTGAAGAACTCTGATAGTTTCTTAAGTCTTGACGAAGCATTGACAAAGAATTTGGACGGTTTGATTAGATCAACTTTGTTAGGTAACACTGAAAACAATGGACCTGGTTTGAAAGAAGTTGAAGGTGTCTTGAGTGGTGAAAATGATGAATTGTTGGAACTTGCACATAAGAATGCCGAATTAGCCAAATTGAAAACCGCTGAAGATATTGAAAAGGCTCAAAAGGATTTGTTAGATACCTTGTAAGCACTTCAAATACAAAATTTGTAAATAGTCATATTTGTCACCATAATTTATAGTAGAACTAAGTCTCTCCGCTACTGTAAACCGGAATCGTCATTGGAATCTCACCAGACATCATGATGATAGAAAGTAACATGGGTAACTTGAATTAGAGGAACCAAGATGGATTAATTTATTGAAATACAAAATAAATTTTATATAAATTATAAAAGAGAATTTACAACACACCTTGAACTTCAACTGGTTGATACTGTTCCTCAAGATACTTGATATCCTCTTCTGTAAGTTTGAACTTGGCGGCTGCGACTGCATCATCAATCCTCTCGATCTTGGTGATACCGACAATTGGCATACACCCTTTAGCAATGCTCCACGCGGTTGCAATAACTGCCATGGAAACATCATGTTTCAATGCTAGTTCCTCCACCCTATTTATAATTTTTGCGTTTGGACCTTTGGCATTCAGAGCATAGCGGGGAGCAAATGGTGATGTGGACGATCTAGGAGTGGTTATCAGCTTTGATAAAGGTCTAGCTAAAAGCCCGGCTGCAATCGGTGAGTATGGGATCAACGCAACATTGGTCTTCTTACAATATGGAAACATTTCTCTTTCCTCTTCTCTGTACAAAAGGTTATGGTAGTTTTGCATAGAAATGAATTTGTGCCAGCCATTCTTCTCAGCAACATTTTGCAAACTGATGAATTGATAAGCATACATTGACGAAGCTCCAATATATCTGACCTTACCTGATTCAATGACATCGTTCAATGCCCTCATGACCTCTTCTTCAGGCGTATCGTAGTCATAACGATGAATCTGTAAAACATCGATATAAGTGCCCAATCTTTTGACTGACAGATCAACTGCATCTAAAATGTGTTTTCTTGACAATCCTATTTGGTTGAGAATTTCATGTTGAGGAATTGAATTTTTGAATCCATCTATATGAACAATCCAGAAACATTTTGATAAGATAACTAAGGATTCCCTTGGAATATCAAACTTTTTGATAAATTTAGCAATCAATTCTTCAGAGAGTCCCGCACTATAAGCATCAGCGGTGTCAAAAGTTCTAATACCAGCATCATATGCTGCTTTCATAACTTTCATAATCTCTTCTTCATCATCAATAATCCAATCACCCAGCCATTTCTTGGAACCAAACCCCATACATCCAAGAATGATCTTGGAAACTTTCAAACCGGAATTACCCAATTTAACGTAAAAATCTTTTGGAATCTCAGCTGCCATCTTTTTTATAAGTATCTGATTGATATTATGAATATCTGATTGATCTTATGAGGATATTGAATGGAATAGCACCCTGTATTTATGGCTGTAAAGAAGTATTCATGGAATTAGCGGGTTTTT
Organism: Nakazawaea holstii; assembly: GCA_003706265.2. NCBI lineage: Eukaryota > Fungi > Ascomycota > Pichiomycetes > Alaninales > Pachysolenaceae > Nakazawaea > Nakazawaea holstii. The sequence continues at coordinate 178,522 of PPKU02000011.1, read as the reverse complement.
GATGGAATTAGCTGGGTTAACCTATTATCAACCCCAAACGAAAAACGATAGGAATTACCATTACCGCAGTCATTGTTATACTCCTCGTTCCGATATGTGCTGATTCATGGTTTCTCTTTAATTTCCTTGAAAAGTTTCAGGTGGCGTTGTTCATCATGCATATGGTTTGATACAGATTGAATTTGGATCTCAATTGGTTCTTACTGAAGTACGTACGATTAATAGTAATTGATGTCTGAATGCGCTTTTGATATTTTTTTTGAAAATATTGTGCCTAGAAATACACTCTGGAAATCTACTTTATAGAAATAATCAATCAGAGCTTATTGAAAAGTACTTGTAAGTCAAAGGAGAAGTACTCAGCACAAATAAGCGCCAACAATTCTTTTATTACGTAGTGCAATCTTCTGAACCTAGAGCAGGTGAAACTGATAGTTCGCGATATCAGCACAATTTCATAGAAAAATGGGTTATATATTTTCTATAAAGCTGTATATATTTCAAAAGATCCACAGCTTAGCATTCTTGAAATTAGCTAACACCACCATATAACGGTACTGGATAGTAAGGCTCTTCAAGGTACTTGATATCCTCATCAGTGAGTTTGAATTGAACGGCTTTGATTGCATCACCAATTCTCTCAATCTTACTAATACCTACAATAGGGTAACATCCTTTAGCAATACTCCATGATGTTGCAATGACGGCCATAGAAACACCATGTTTCTTAGCTAATTCCTCAACTCTTTCGATAATTTTAGCAGCATTTGGTCCGCTGAGAGTTGCTTCATTTTTTGCTTGAGAATTCTTTGATCTATTTGTCGAGATCAGTTGAGATAAAGGTCTGGCCAATAGCCCTCCGGCAATAGGTGACCATGGGATCAATGCAACATTGGTCTTGTTACAATATGGAATCATTTCTCTCTCCTCTTCTCTGTACAAAAGGTTATGGTAATTTTGCATAGAGATGAACTTGTGCCAACCATTCTTTTCAGCAACATTCTGCATGCTGATGAATTGATAAGCATACATTGACGAAGCTCCAATATATCTAGCTTTCCCCGAATCAACGACATTGTTCAACGCTCTCATAGTTTCTTCTTCAGGAGTATCATTGTCATAACGATGAATTTGTAAAACGTCGATATAAGTACCCAATCTCTTGACCGACTGATCAACTGCATCTAAAATGTGTTTTCTTGACAATCCCTTCTGGTTGAGTGATTCAGGCTCTGGTGGGGAAACTGTAAAGGTTTCTGCGAGGTAAAGAAAGCACTTTGTCATGATAACTAAAGACTCTCTTGGAATATCAAATTTCTTGATGAACTTGCCGATCAATTCTTCAGAAAGTCCATGGCTGTAAGAATCGGCAGTATCAAACGTTCTAATACCAGCATCATAAGCTGCCTTCATAACCTTCATGGCCTCTTCTTCATCTTCAATTATCCAATCACCTAACCATTTTTTGGAACCGAACCCCATACATCCAAGAATGATCTTTGAAACTTTCAACCCTGAATTGCCCAAGTTAACATAAAAATCTTTTGGAATCGCAGCTGTCATCTTCTTCACAAGGTTTTAACAAGCATTTCTTCTTGTTATATCAAATAATGGGATGATCATCTCAATATTTATAGCATTTTGTTGTAATTCTTATTGTTTCGGGTTTAAGCTCTTCACTGCCCAAAACGGGCATAGAGGCCTGAAACTCCATTTTTATATTTTAAACACCACGAGGAAATGTCCCGATGCGTTTCAAACTATACGCTGCTTTACCCTTCTGACATATTACAATTTATGGTGGTTCTCACTTCTTTCCATTTATTTCGATCAGTTTAATGTGGTAATTGTTCATTATCGAAAACGAAAGTTTGTTCAGTCCAACGCAAAATCAAGGGTTTTTTGATGATGTGATCTTGATTGGGTCAAAAAAGAAAGCTTTCAATTAAGCATTTGCAAAGACCATCAAGAGATGAATTTAATATATAGTAAATTCTGCCGCGTAGAGCCTAGGTCAAACTAATCGCAAGAACATATCAATACAATTTCATAAAATTATGTGTTACTTTTTACAAAAAGTTATACGTAAACCAGAGGACTACATGCTTGTAGCACTTAATCTAGCTAAGACCACCTTCGATCAGCACTGGGTGGTAATCTTCTTCAAGGTATTTGATTTCCTCTTCACTGAGTTTGAATTGAGCTGCCTTTAAAGCATCGTCAATTCTTTCAATCTTGCTGATACCAACAATAGGGAAACATCCTTTAGCAAGACTCCATGCTGTAGAAATAACCGCCATAGAAACGTCATGCTTCTTGGCCAATTCCTCAACCTTGTCGATGATTTTGACATTTGGCCCGTTGAGAATTGCTTCAACTCTTGCATTATTCCTTTTTGATCTCTCTGTTGAAAGCAGGTTGGATAACGGTCTGGCTAAAACACCACCGGCAATAGGTGACCATGGGATCACTGCAACATTTGTCTTCTTACAATATGGGATCATTTCTCTTTCCTCTTCTCTGTATACAAGATTATGGTAATTTTGCATAGAGATAAACTTGTGCCAACCATTCTTTTCAGCAACATTCTGTAAACTGATGAATTGATAAGCATACATTGATGACGCTCCAATATATCTGACCTTGCCTGATTCAATGACATCGTTCAATGCCCTCATGGTCTCTTCTTCAGGAGTATCATTGTCATAACGATGGATTTGTAAAACATCGATATAAGTGCCCAATCTCTTAACGGACAGATCAACTGCATCCAAGATGTGCTTTCTTGACAACCCTTTCTTGTTGAGAATTTCATGTGCAGGAGGTGGACTTGAAAAACTATTCATATCGACTAAGAAGAAACACTTTGATAAGATAACCAAGGATTCTCTTGGAATATCAAACTTTTTGATAAACTTGCCAATATATTCTTCTGAGAGTCCAGCACTGTAAACATTGGCAGTGTCAAAAGTTCTGATACCAGCATCATAAGCTGCTTTCATAACTTTCATAATCTCTTCTTCATCATCAACAATCCAATCACCCAGCCATTTCTTGGAGCCAAAACCCATACATCCAAGAATGATCTTGGAAACTTTCAAACCGGAATTACCCAAGTTGGCATAAAAATCTTTAGGAACTTCTACTGACATTTTGTTATTATTTTTGATCAATTGAGTTGAGAATTGTTGTTATGTTCAATCAATTGCGTGTTCAATCTTTATATATATTTGCTTATTTTTTCAGATTATTGTTTTTGTGGAGTGTTTTGAAAAACTGTTTGAAAAATGCCAATCCTTAATTGGCTATCGGTTATCTAAATCCATGGAATGATTGATTACTAATTCTATCTAAAGATCTTCAAAAAGAATCACGACTTGTTGTGCGCAACATTAAGAAGCTTGTGCTTTTTAAGAAAGATAAGCAAATGCATTGAAATATTTATTCAGCAACTATAAACGGTGAAACGACTCTTAGTTATCGATACCTTCAACTTCCGCTGGTTTATACTCTTCTTCGAGATATTTGATGTCCTCTTCACTAAGCTTGAACTTTGCAGCTGCAATTGCATCATTCAATCTCTCGATCTTACTGATACCGACAATTGGGAAACAACCTTTAGCAAGACTCCATGCTGTGGCAATAACTGCCATCGAAACATTATGTTTCAATGCAATTTCTTCCACTCTGTCTACGATTTTGGCGTTAGGGCCGTTGGCCATCCTCACATAACGCGGGGTAAAAATTGAATTTGCTGATCTAGAAGTGCTCAACAGCTTTGATAAAGGCCTGGCCAAGAACCCACCTGCAATTGGTGACCACGGAATCAATGCCACGTTCGTCTTCTTACAATATGGAACCATTTCTCTTTCCTCTTCTCTGTAAACAAGATTGTAATAATTTTGCATAGAGATAAATTTGTGCCAACCATTCTTTTCAGCAATATTTTGCAAGCTGATGAATTGATAAGTATACATTGAGGAAGCTCCAATATACCTGGCCTTACCTGATTCAACAACATCGTTCAATGCTCTCATTACCTCTTCTTCAGGGGTTTCATTGTCATAACGATGGATTTGATAAACATCAATATAAGTACCCAATCTCTTGACTGACAGGTCAACTGCATCCATGATATGTTTTCTTGACAAACCTTGTTTGTTGACAATCTCATATTCTTGAGGTGGGTTGATAAACGTGTTTCTCATCTCAACCAAGAAGAAGCATTTTGATAAGATAACTAAAGACTCTCTTGGAATATCATATTTCTTGATAAATTTACCGATATACTCTTCAGAGATCCCAGCGCTATAAGCATCAGCAGTATCGAAAGTTCTGATACCTGCATCATATGCTGCTTTCATAACTTTCAAAGCTTCTTCTTCTTCATCAACAACCCAATCTCCACCCCATTGTTTAGAACCAAAACTCAGACATCCAAGAATGATCTTGGAGACTTTTAAACCAGAATTGCCTAATCTGACATAGAAATTTTCAGGAATTTCTGTTGACATCTTGTTGCTATTGAGAGTATCATTATGTTTCGATGATACCCCTGAGTTTTATATATAAAGTGTCGCTGAGGTTAAATATGTGAATGGTGATGTGATGTTAATGTCTAAACGAGAACGAAAAAGAAAACGAAAAGACACTAGTTGAAGTCGGTCCGACTCTGTTGATAGTCTTGTGATCTGCTAGCACATACTGAATGAAACACGATTTCTTGGCATTTTAAAGTTAGATTTGTCAGCTCACTTCAACTATTGTTACAGCCCTATACAGCTTTCTTTCTTACCATAAAAGTCTCTTTTAGGCTTTAACAAACGACGTTTTCTTTAACATGAAAAGACTGGGGAATCTGAGTACTAACTGAAGGACTATACAATCGATTGTGTCATGTAATATCTGGGTGAGTTCTTATCTCTCTCATTCGTTATATTCTTTATATTGTTATATATAGATTATTTTATACGTTATATTATGCTTTTACAATGTGTATTAACTCAATTCTTGACATGATACAGCATCCCATCACCTTAAATAGTCAACCATGTCAGATTTACTATCCACACCGAAGCTATCTATACATCCGTACAGGTCAGAGTACATCTCGCCGTGGAAGGCGATGAAGAAACCTCACCACTAGTGCCCACGCAGTACTTTGATCTCACAATATCTCTAAACCAAATACCAGAACAGGTATCACACTCTTCGTTCTCATTTAGTAGGCCTCTTGAACCTCCGGAGATGTAACAACAATTGTATGTGATTTTCTTCACGAGCCTGCTCGGAGAATCAGTTGGTGTATCGTGTCTACCAGGCGTACCTTGCCTGCATTGACGCTAGTGGTATTAGCAATGGCAATTTCCAATAGTTGAATAACTATGCCGTCGGAGTCACTGTGTCCACTAGCAGAAAGTTGATATAAGATGGTGCCTGTGTTGTCATCTATTATTGCAAACACATCATCGGGATATACTTCATAAAATTGTTCATCATTAGGATCGTATGTCTGATTGCCACTTAATTTATACACGTCGATATTGTCGTCAGAGATGTACGTAACATCATCTCTGTTAACCTCCAAAGTGGTTACTAAAACTAATAATGTTGTGAGCAAAAAGAAATGGGTGAACAGTATCTGCATAATCGGAATGGTATTACGATAAGTTTTTAAATCTAAGTTTTTTATTTTTATCAACAACTTTTTTCTTATCAAAAATATCAATATTTAGATCGCTTAACACTCAATTTACATTATCTCATCACCGAGATTATAGGTTGTCAATAAAACTGAAAGACCATGACCATTTTATGATTGTCATTGGGATTCCTTCAACAGTTAATTATATCAATGGCTGGGTGTTTTCTCTTGAATCTCGAATCTCAAGTAAAACCTTAGTATAAAGTATATTTTTTATAACAGTAAACCGAGGATGGATATTTGTAAGATTTATGATGGAGCAAAAGTACTACTCTCTATTTTTACTCAACATTATGATTTCAGATCATTCAGGAACCCTTACTTTTCTTAGATTTCATATCATGACCAAGGGTTTTTCACCTTTGATCAATAACTAATCAATACCAACCGTATATGTGTATCTTTAATCATGAATTCACCTTCATATGATGTATCAAATTAATAGACTGAAAACAAGAGACATGTAATACTCTTTTTGCTTTGTATTTGGGTTGGATGAGACAAAAGCCGTACGTTGTTTAACCCAGTAAAAATTCTTGATATCTTTATTAGCCTCACTCTCTTAATGTGAACCATCATCAGCGAACCAGACATCCGAAGCGGTACAACGTGTAAAAATTTGGCTTGATTGGCTTGAAAGGAGCAATGGTCCCAACAATGCTCTTTAATATGGGTTTACCATTGATACCTCTTCATGGCGGCTGTGTATCAGTTGTTGTTTTCAGCTAATCTTTAATGGCTTAACTAGTTTACCCTCTACTATTGAGCTCTACATTTTATAAAAACTTGTGTCATTGAAACCCTTTCTGACCAGTACATAACCATACTAGTGAGTGTATTTGCTGTTACTTTTACATCGGTTTCCATGATTTTCACTCCAAAGATCACACTTTATTAAATCCCAATAAAAGCTTGGATCCCCCACTAAATATCTCACTATCGGTCTCCTACAACTCGTTCCCCAGTAATTCAATCGCAGTTTTGGAAAATTCCCATTTATGATGGAATTTCTCGAATCTCTCAATTGTAAGTTAACTATAACGTTTAGCTAATCTGATATATATCTCACAAGAATAGAGGAAGCTAGGAAAGATCGGGGGAAATTTACAACAGAGATATGTGGATCAAGATAACAAATAATTAACGTGAGATGACAGAGCTGTGGAAAAGAAGATAAGAAATGCAAGATAGAACATGACAAATAATAACTATGCATTAGGAGTGTATGATATTAAAAATATCAAGATCAAATTCCCTAATTGATAGTAATTGCCAATTTTTTACTTTGGCCGCGCCCTCTTCTCATAGGCAAGTGACGCCGCCGATGAGTCTTATAAGATTTCTTCAATGCACTATTAATCTGCAAAAAGCTTATCTTTTATCTTTTTTATTATTTTTTAATTTTTCATTTTCCTATTTTTTTTGTTTGGTGCCCCTTTTAACTCAGCAGCTGTTTTGTGGTTTTTCAGTTGAGAGCACTTTTGCACCTCGAAACGTTATCTGAAAATAAATATTGGATCGACGATAAACATTATTGATATGATCCGACAAAATTTGGCATTTGGACGCGCTTTGCCTTTGAAAATTACAGGATGTGCATTTAAATGAATGTAGTTCACCGCTTCTTGCAGTTGTTCTTTTTTTAATCTATAGACACTGGACCCTAAAATGAGTAGATTCACAAACATTTATAGAGCTACGTATACTCAGGCCGTCGGCCGTCATTATCGGAACCTTGTCGTTCACCCTGCCCGGTATTTGGTCCGCTATTGCCAGTCTTGGTGCTGGTGGTTTGGAAACAACGGGGACGGCAAACGCTGCTAATGCTATGTTATCCGGTATCATGTTCGTCACATCACCAATTTTTTCCCTTTTGATCAACAAAATCGGTATCAGACCTATTGTTTCCATTGGAACCATCGGTTATGTTATTTGGAGTGCTGGGTTGTACCAGAATTCAAAAGACGGAACACAATGGTTAATTATGTTTGGTGCTGCTGCATGTGGTGTAAGTGCTTCTGCATTTTGGACTGGTGAAGCTACTGTGGCCATCTTATATCCGGATGATCAACAAAGAGGTTTGTTCATTGCTACTTGGCAAATCATCAACAAGATTGGTGGGTTGATTAGTGGAGCTATTACACTTGCTTTGAATTTCCATTCATCCAAATCAGGGGGTGTCTCTTTGAACACATATATTGCGTTGTTATCGATTCAATGTTTAGGGTTCCCACTTTCATTCTTGTTATCTCCCCCAGAGAAAGTTATTAGAAAATATGGTAAAAAATTAAAGACGAATATAACTAATCAAACGCGGAAAGAAAGAGTCCACCACATGTGCAGAGTGTTGAAGAAGAAGGAGGTGTTGTGTTTGATTCCATTGTTTCTGACAAATCAATGGTACAATACATGGAAATCCAATTTCATGACGAAACATTTTAGTGTCCATGTTAGAGCTTTGAATTCACTTTTACAAGCTTTAATTCCTGCAGCAACCGATATCATTGCCGGTTAATTACTCGATTTAAAAGTTAGAAAATCGCTTAAAGTTAAAGTTTCATGGCTTATAACTCTTACGTTAATGATTGCCATGTTCATATATTTTTTCATCATTCAACTGGAATTAGATGCCAATCCGGAATCAGGTATTGATTGGACTGGTAATGATCGTTATGCAAGATCATTTATACCATTCCAAGTTTTCAAAGTTTCTTCAAAGTTGGTTTTCAACTGGGCGTATTGGGTTATCGGAGCATATTTGTTCCTGCCATCAGAGATTACATACGTCTCCGGTCTGTTGAGAGCTGCTGAAAGTTTAGGAACTTGTTTCTCATGGACTATAGGTACTGTGAATCACAACGATATGGTTAGTCTTTCAGTTGCTGCTGGTATGTTCTTTGCTTCAGTACCCTCTGCTACATACATCGCGTTCCAAGCAACTGATGATGTTCTTGAAAGACTCGAGCCAGAAGATGAAGGTGAATTTGATGATGAGTTCCAAAATGAGAGTGCAGATATTGAAGAGGGCGTTTCTTCCGAGAAAAAGGGATTGATCATAGAAAGTGTCGTTGAGCATACGAGTTTAAGCGATTAGTTTACAGTTATAATAAAATATTCAATATAGTTTTTTAAATTTAAAACGATGTTTTTGTATGTTTTCGAGGGAATGGTGTTACTGATAAAAGATCTGCAAACCAGACCTGAACTTCACGGATAAATAAATGTGATTCTGGTGAACTGAACAAATTAAATGTTTTAAATCGGTCAGCCAGGGTTTATCGGTTTTCTTAACGAATACATTGGAGTTTTGGTTGAACGGCTAAGTAATGTATGGGGACAAAAAAAGGTCTGCATTACTCAATTTTTTGATAAGAATGTGAGATAAGCTCGAAAGCGGGGCACAACAACGGAAAATTTGATGCAAGTGAAATGATTCGGTAGCTCGCTTTATCTCAATTAGTATGTTTCTAGTATTGGATGTTTTTGATTCACAATTAACCTCTTGATGAGTTTTGAGTATATATTTTTTATAGATTATTATAGGGGTTTAGATTGGAAACTTTAGACACTCTTGTTTAAAATTTAATTAAAAATATTCAATTGACACCGGATCTGTTATCAAGATATTCCAACGGAACCAGGGGTTTCTTTGCCGCACACCGTCGCTTAATCGGTAAACTAATCAAAACACTACATATAAGAAAAGAAAAGCTTGTAGGCAGACAAATGTTAAAAGAATGATACAGGCTGCCGATTGAACGATGAAGAGGTAGAATTTTTTACAATCAAATGGATATGGAAATCAATATTAACCCTGAGCACGATATGTAAAAGACATTATAAAAGAGACGAAAAAGCAAACAAGATGTAGTTATAAAAATTGGACAAACAGCTTTTCAACGACCGAAATATTTCAATTCAAAAGGACGAATAACATTATAAGTGACAAAGGCAAAACCAGCACCTAATTCAAATCCAATATCACCACCAAAGTCACCAATGTGTTTGGCAATAACACCAGTATACCATACTTGACATATACCCAATACAACACCGGCAACACCAACACAGAATCCAAGAACACCTGCAATTCCAATTGGTATACGTGAGTAATCATTGTAAACATTCAAATCATAATTTTTAAAAGAACCACGTCTGTAAATTAAATGCTCACTTAATGCCATCAGTTCATAAATGGCCAAGTAATAACCAATCATATTCATGAAATTTTCCATAACTGTTTCGAAATGGTAATAAGCTGGAATACAAACACCCAAAGTAATGGCGTTACCAGCAATTGACCAACAATATCTTGGAACGTAAGCAAACTTTGACCAAACTGCTTGAGCACATAAACCAATGGAGTACATATTTGGTAAATTGTTGGAAACGGTGGAAAGTGCCAATATAACACAACAGAATTGACCAAAACCATGTAATGAATCTTCAACCAAAACGGCGTAACATAAACCACCAATGGAATGTTCTGAGTATAATTCAGCCCATCTATCATTTTTGTTAATACCAGTAACACAAGCAGCACCTAAAATCATGGTGAAGATCAATGGGAATGCCAAACCAGCGATAAGTGAAAAGAAACATTTTAAAGAGTTTGTATCATGTTTCATGTAAACGGTATAATCAGCAGCCATGGTAGTCCATCCTGTAGCAAAACCAAAGATAGCACCACCGAATGATAAGACATTAGCAGCAGTGTTAGCACCTGACCCCCATTCACCAGCATCGAAATTTCCAGACATCTTCATTCTTGCAATCATGATGAGGAATACGATGAAATTTGGAACCCATGAGAATTTTTCATAAGTATGAATAACTTTATAACCAAAGAATGAAACCAACAAGGTCAAACCGGTAATGATCAATGAACCAGCCCAAGGAGGTAAATTATGACCACTTCCAGAGTTAACCATATGTAACAATGAAGCACTGGCAATGGTATTAACAATGGACCAACCAACACAGGCAACACCATTGATAAATGCGAAAATTCTCATACCATAATTACCAACAAGATATCTTGATACAATCATTTGTCTCATACCAAATTTGAAACCGAAAAGGGAGAAGAATGCAACAAACACCAACCCAAACAAGTTGAAAAATATAATAGTCAATACCGAAGTGTAAAAACCTAAACCCCAAACACCAGTACCTAAAGCACCTAATGAAAATGAAGCAATAACCATATTAGCACTTAACCACATGGACGCAGCACTGTATAATGAATCGTCAGTTCTTTCATCTTCAGGAACTCTTTCTATACCTCTTGATTCGGTGTTTTCAAAAATCAGTTTCTTTATTTTACCGAAAGCTGACAAGTGAGACTCTTGAACTTCTCCATCGTATGAAATGGATTCTGATTTGGACAACTCATAGTCATTCAAGGTGCTAACACCATTTTTCTCAATATCGTCTTTACCACTCATTTTGATGTGATTGGGTGTTATTGTTGTTGACTGTTATATTATGATAAGATAAACCAATGAGGATTTCCAGTCTGTTATAAATACCACTTTCCAACTTTCTTATCATCCTCATCTGTTTTCTATTTGCAACTCTACTCTCATCCTAATTGGGAAGTGTTGGCATCTGCAACGGCGCAAAGTGAAAATTTTTTGTCCATATGCACTTGCACCAAATTTCTGCTGGCTGCTTCACGGGCTCAACAGATAAGATGCCGCGGAGGCTTTCCTCACTATATTATTGGAAACCCCCACACCGGTTGTTGCATTGGGCGATGCATTGTGATGGATGCATTTGAAAGAATACTTAATCTCACGGGAATCCCCGTTGTTGGTATCAGTACTTGTTGGATGGCTTGATCGATCGATGACATCCCCCAGTAGTATACATCTTCAGTAGTCACACTCATCGCCGTGTCAAGAGCGAACAAAAAGAAAAGTTTTTTTTTATCCGCGGACACGAAATTTACGACATGCCAAGAAGTGGTTTTAGGTTTGTGCAATGGTTGTCTTTAGGGAATTACAAAGGTGGGCCAATAATATGACTCGTGATGCTTGATAAACAATTCAAACAACTTACAGCAATTTATACAACCAACACTCTTTCTTTTAACCTAGTAAGCTGATTATGTAACATTCAATCACATATCTCGCAACTCTACGTATTCGGCTTGCCCCAGTTGATGTTGACCCCATCTAAGTAGTCTTGTTACCCAAGATTTTGGCTTTGTTATAAGGCCGTGTGTCTGCCCTTCAACGTCCAAGTCATACTCTTCCCCAATAACAGGAGGTTTCCATTTGTTCAACATTAACGAAGATACAACAACACTGATACTAGAAAATGCCATGCTCAATGAAGCATACATCGGATTCAATATGACTCCAAAGGGTATTATGAAAAAACCCATGGCAAATGGTAACATGATCATGTTGTAAATCATTGCCCATACAAAATTCAATCTTATTCTATTAAAAGTTTGTATCGAGATATCCAATGTTGATACAATGTTTTTCAAACCATGATCCAATAATACAACATCTGCACTTTCAATGGCAACATCAGTTCCTGAACTTATCAGTATTCCTAAATCTGATTGAATCAATGCAGGGGCATCATTGGTACCATCACCAATAAATGAAACAACTTTCCCATTTTCTTCTTGTAAAGATTTAATAATTTCACTTTTATCAATTGGACTCTTTTCATAAAAGACATTTTCAGGTTTTAGACCCAACAGATTCCCCGTTTGTAACAGAGCTTTATGATTATCACCTGTACACATTCCAATTTCATAACCTCTAGATTTTAAAAAATTGATCACTTCAACCAGATCAGTTTTGATAGTATCACTCAATTCAATGTATCCATAATATTCATCGTTTATCATGATGTGAGTTATAGTAGATGAATTATCCATTCCTGAAATAACTTCTTTGAATAATGATTCATTCAAAGGCTTTGATTTCAACATCATTGGCAAATTCCCCAATTTAATTTTAAGTGATTCCCCACGGTAAATAATTAAACTGTTAACCCCTAATGAAGATTCAAAATTAATCTCCTTTGTCAAGACTTCATCACTGAGATATGGTTCACTCTCTTTGAAAAGACTTTTCCCAATTGGATGTTCACTATTTTGTTCAATGTTTCCAATAATATTCCAAATCTCTTGCTCTGTGAATTTATCGCTTATCAATTTTGTCTTGTTGACTAAAAAATCACCAGTTGTTAAAGTACCAGTCTTGTCAAACAATATGTAATTAATCTTCTTTGCCACTTCTAAAAACTCCCCACTTTTGATTAATATACCGTTAGTAGCACCTAAACCGGTACCCACCATGATCAGAGTTGGTGCTGCCAATCCCAAGGCACATGGACACAGAACGACAATAACACTGATTGATAATTGTAAAATTGGCTTGAACTGTTGTTCTTTCAAGAAATTTGGCAATTCCCAATTCTCGATATAATATACATATATGATCAAATACCACATGATGAATGTAAGTGCTGATAAGCACAAAATTGTTGGTACAAATTTTGCTGCAATTCTATCGGCATACCTTTGTATTGGTGCCTTTGTCAATTGAGCATCTTTAACTAACTTGACAATTTGTTGTAATTGGGTCGACTCTCCAACATGTGTCACTTTTAAGTACATCACATTAGATCCATTGACTGAACCGCCAATTAAAGGGGATCCTTTTGTCTTTAATACAGGCATGGCTTCACCCGTCAACAAAGATTCATCAACTTCACCTTCTCCAAATATAACAACACCATCAGTTGGAATTTTGGAACCAGGTTTAATAAGCAAAACGTCATTTTTTTGTAATAATTCAACGGCAATGGTCTTTGTACTAATGTCATTCAAGTCTTCATTAAAATTTTCAACCAAGGTACAAATTGGAGGCGTTAAAGATAACAATTTGGACAACAGTGTTGATGTATAACCTTTGGCCTTATTCTCTAACCACTTACCCATACTGATAAATATGAAAAGCATTGATGTGGTGGCAAACAATACATCTGGAGCATGTTCCGAATGTTGAAACATTGCATACAACATGGAAAAAATGGAGTAAACATATGCAATAGTTGTTGAAATACAAATCAACAAGTCCATTGTCCCACTACCATGCTTCAAACTCTTCCAAGCATTAGAGTAGAATTTTTTACCAATGAAGAATTGTAAATATGTCGTTAATACAAATTCACAAATATGATCGAGATAAATACCGGGTATTATGCAAGGTCCAATCGAATGGCTCATCATCATTTGATGATGATACCTTTTCATAAAAGATGGTACCAAATGGCCAAAGATCACAACGGGTGAGCCAACTATCAAACACATGATAAAATTCCATCTCCAATATTTGACCTCTTTAACTTTTGCCAACATCTCCAATTGTGAATTCAAATCCAAATTCGATTGCAACAAGGCATCAAATCCACAATCTTCAATCAGTGACACTATATCTCTTATCCCTATTATATTACTATCATATATTATTTCCAGTTCCTCGGTACTCAAGGCAACTTTACAACTCTTAACCCCTTCTAATTTATTTATACTATTCTCTATAGAGTTCGAACAGCTTGAACATGTCATTCCGAAAATTTTCATAATTATCTGTAAATTGTCAGACTCTGCCATATTACCAATCACACTGGCTTCAAACCCACAATCCTCGATGGTCTCAACCAATAATTCAGGATTCACAAGACTTGAATGCTTTATCATCCCTGTCTCTGTCATCAAGGATATATCAATTTTATCCACACCAGGAATCTCTTGTAGCACCGAAGTGATGGATTGTACACAGTTGGAACATGTCATCCCACTGATCGATAACGAAGTGGTTATTATCTCTGACATGGTGGTGCTGCTGGTGGTTGGTTGGTGCTTGTCACTATTAGTAATACGAATATTATTATTCCCAGCATAAAATGCTCTACTATTATAATTTATAACAATAATTTTTTTGAACGGAAGCAAAAATTTACAAAAACGAATTTATTTATTTAATTAGTAACTTAATCCGGTACCGCCGTGAGTGGATTCCACAACATGATCTGATTATTATTGACAGCTACTACATGTTGCTGTTATCGTTCTTGATATTATTATGATTTTTATTATTATTATTATTGTTGTTGTTGTTGCTACTATTATACATCGCGGAACCTAAAGGATCTTCATATCAAAAGAGGATCGAACGAGAGAAAGAAATGGGAGATCGAAGCTCTATTTCTTCTTACCTTCGTTATCTTCTTCGCCATCTTCCACCAATTTGAAACCACCGGGACAATTTTTCAAATCAATACCCTTCTCTTGCAATTCCTTGAATAATCTTTCCCTTTTCAACAACCTCCACCTTGTCAACTTGGCATAATCATGTAAATAAAAACCAAAAATCTTAGGGGTGTACACTTCCAAAGAATGCACAGGAATCAATTGGGGATATGTGGTTAAAAACATTGCTGGAAATGAAGTGCCGAAAAATGCTCCATCTATTGCCGAGTGTCTTGAAGACTTTGGATTATAAATATCCTCACAATTGGAGCAATACAACTTAACAGGACTTATTCTTGGTTGATCAGTCAATCCAATAGGTAATAATGGATTCAATTTACAATGGACTCTAGGACAAAACCCGAAATCACCATTTCTGTATTTGTTAACCATCTTGGACAAACCTCTACTTGTTATGATATAACGAGCGTGTATCAACCCGTATAAGAATCTTGCATTATTATCCACTTTGGTCTTAATCTCATCTGGCTGGTCTTCATCTATCGTCTGATTGTCTGTTATTATATCTATGAGCAATGATAACTTATCAACCTGTTGGTTCAACCCTGTCAAATTGAATCTATCAGATATATATTCGACATCTATATCACAAAAATATTCATTTCCCTTTGTCCCTAGAAACCAATCTATCCAATATTCAGTGAATTCCGACCCACTATCACTAGTGAACTCTTCCACCGTCTGCTGCTGCTGCTGCTGCTGCTGTTGTTGCTGTAGTTGTTGTGCCATCTGGAATACCTTCTGTGTGTTCTCTTCTTGTTCCTTTGTCTCCTTTCCGCAAAAAAATTTTTAAAATTTGATTTTTTTGCTTTTTGCTTTTTTTCTTGTTGTTTGTTGTTTAGTATTTGTACACAGAATAAGAGAACGAGAAACGTGAGCAAAAGGTGCAAGTTGGAGAGAAAGAGAGTCAATTTCATGCCATACAGCAGGTACAACAACAACAACAAAGGAAAATGCATATGATCAAAGTGCCGGGAGTGTTCCATGATGGTGAGATATCCACCATCGATTCCTCACCATGCGGCAGTTTAGTTGTCACTGGAGGTAAAGATGGAAATTGTAATATATGGGAAATGGCGATTTTGATTGAAAAATCCAAAATCACCTCTCCAACAACGCTGGATTTCGCGAATTTGAAACCAGTGAGTGTGATATCACCACCACCAGATATTGAAGGCTCAGTGACTTGTCTTAGATTTGCCAATTTGGTGGAGAATGCTGATAAATTTATCGTGTCTTATAGTAATGGAGAAGTTTACAAAATTGGAATATTGCCAAGTGGAGGCTTTGAGAGGAAACTTTTGTTTAAAGTCGAATCCAATTCCATTATCGAAATATCATGGTGTTTAGATGATGAAATTGTAGCGCTTGCTACTCATGGCAATGAAATCATCATTTATGATTTACGTTTTGATGAAATATTGGAAACTTTGATTATTCATCTGGAAGGCTCATCTTTAAAAGGCTTAAAATTCGACAATTCACATGGGAAATGGTTATGTTCACTTGCCGATGATAGGCTAATTAATATAGTGAGTTATGAATTGAATTGGAATTTGAAAACGGATTCGAAAAAAATTACAAAGAGAATCTTCAAATATGAAAATTTGCAAAAAATCAACAAAATTATTACAAACAATGCATTGAACGCCAATAGTAGAGTGAGAAGATTAGATTGGTCTCAAGATGATAAGCTGATTAGTATTCCAAATTCTAACAAGGGAAAAATGAGTCTTGTCAATTTGCTTTTCAACCAAGATATAAGCACGTCAAGAGATGCGTCATCATCATTTTCATCATCTTCACCATCGTCATCCGGCACTTGGAAAAACTGGTGTTCCTTAATAGGTCATAATTTCAATTGTGAAGTGACCAAGTTCAATCCAAGTATATTCATTAACCCCAATGCTTCACCGACTGATCAAACTCCTTTGAAACATGATGTTTATTACGTTATAGCTACTGCTGGTTCAGATAAGACTTTAGCTATATGGAATACATCCATTGATTCTCCAATCATAGTGGCAAAGGATATCACTTCTTCTACGATTTTAGACATGTGTTGGAACAAAAATGGTTCATCTTTATTTATAACTTCGATTAGTGGGGAATTTTTAGTTTTAACATTTGACGATGAAGAATTGGGCAAGAGCCAACCAGTTGCAAAGACAACAAAACCGGTAATTGGTGTCAAAGACTGGGGGAAGGAGTTTGATATATTGCAACCAAGATTGGAAAAAATCATTAATCCATCATCCAAGACAGAGACTCCAAAGCCAGAGACAGCAAAAGTGGAAGATAAAGAAGTTCCCCTGGCCACGATCACGAAAAATGGCAAGAAAAGAATACTGCCAATGCTTGTCTCGGGTTCGACTATTAATACCAAAGTTGACTCCATTAAGAAGGCAAGTCCAATGGTGTCGGGGACAAATACCACAATGGAATTTGATCCACCATCGTATGTCGTCTCAAAGACCATTTCACAACAGGTGAAGAGGAAAAATGATGATTTGGATGAACCGAAAAAAAAATTCAAAAAGGAATTAGTACCAATAGAGTTTATTGGATCTGTTATAATCAACCCTTCAACTTCTTTTAGTAATGTGAGATTGTCCATTCCTAAAATACGTAAGAGTTGGGATTTCATTTCACCAAACGATGACTCGTTATATTTGACGATAAAGAATGGTAATGGGAACGAAAGTGGTCCATCCAAGGTTCAACTCTCAAAAAAAAACCAATTTTCACAATCATCTGAAGATGCACAACGAGAAATTTTCTTTGATTTTATACCTAAGAAGATATTGTTGAGTACCGGTGGTGAAGGATTATTTTGGGCAGTGGCCACCATCGATGGTATAATCATTGTTTACTCTGATTCTGGTAAGAGAATTTTGCCTCCAATAATTTTAGGTACACCATTATCATTTTTAGAGAGTAAAGGAGATTATTTGATGGCTATAACATGTTTAGGAGAGATTTATGCATGGAATATTAAAGATAAAACTCTGATTTTTGAACCGACATCGTTATTCCCTTTGTTGCAACCATTAATCAAGCCTACTTTAAACAAACCCAATTTGGAAGATGATGAGGACAATGAACAAGAATTGTATGAAAATGATATATTGGCAAGACTGGAGAATTTAACATTATGTTCCATCACTTCACAAGGTATCCCTATAATCACGTTATCCAATGGGAATGGTTACTTGTACGACAAGGATATGCGTACGTGGTCCTTGGTGAGTGACTCATGGTGGGCGTTTGGTTCTCAGTATTGGGATAATACGTTGATCAGTGGTGGTACAAATCAAAATGATAATATCATATCAATGTTGGAGAAACATACAAACGAGGAAATTATAAGAAAGGGTAAAAACAAGTTTTTCAACAAGATAAGCAAAATCATGTTGATGAAGGAAGGTTTTGAAAATTTGGAAAACATCATTTCAATCAATCATTTGGAAAACAAGATGTTAATTTACAAATTTTTAAAAGATGAGAAAAACTTCAAGTATTTTTTAATGATTTATGTGAAAAAATTGATTGAAGTGAATTTCATCAACAGGATCTATGACTTGATTTTGAATTTGAAAGAAGCTGGAGGTAATGATCAAATCGTCACTGAGATTGTGATGTTGAATCCTAAATTGAATGATTTTGTTAAATCTGTATAATGTAACATTTTTTTTTCATTTTTTTAATTTTCATATGTAATTGTAAAAGCGCGTATTGTTATATAAACAGAGGAAACAAACAACATTATAGCATTATGGATCTTCCACAAGACCTACGGCATATTCTTATCCAGTGGCTAGAAGATGAAGTTGATGTGCTATCCAAGTTCTCGTCGAAGCTGGCAATGCAATACGGTAAGGCTCTTGAGAATTTGAGAAAGTATCCGATGCCTGTCAAATATACAAAAGATCTATTAGCTATACAGTACATTGGTCCAAAAATCGTGGCGAAATTGGATAAGAAACTTGAAAGCTATTGCAAGCAAAATGGGTGCAGCCCACCGAAACCTGTAGATTCGCCCAGACTGAAGAGATCGGCAGTTGATGATGCTAATAATGATAATAATGAAAACAACAACACCACGGGGACGACAAAGAAAAAGAGAAAGGCAACAGAGAGGAGGTATATTCCTCTGAAGAGAAGCGGCGGTTACGCTATTATACTCGTACTATTGATGAATGACCCTCGAAGGAGTGGAATGACAAAGGATGAGATCATAAGACATCTGACACCACTTTGTGATCAATCTTTCCATGCAAACCCTTCCACGAGTCATTTTTACTCCGCTTGGTCTTCAACAAAGACGTTGATAAGTAAGCGATTGATAGAACTGAAAGGAAGACCAGCTCATTATTACTTGACTGATCAAGGAGAAGAATTGGCAACGTTGTTACTGCAAACTGAAAATTTGAAATTACCACTGAAAATGGATTCAATAGCACCAAGAGTGGGGATAGATCATCATAATCATGATTTACAAACATATCTTCGACATCGGTATTCGCATTGGAATGCAGGGTCATATGATATAGAATTGCTCATTGACAATAGAGAAATCAGATCGATGAAACAAAGGGATTATTTTGCGAATAAATTGAATGAATTAGGGGTTTCTTGTTCCACCCTGCTGTTAACAGTGGGTGATGGATTATGGGTGGCTAAGAATCGTCAAAATGGAACTCGAAGTGTTTTAAATTTTATATTTGAAAGGAAAAGATTGGATGATTTAGCCTCGTCTATAAAAGATGGGAGATATATGGAGCAAAAAACTCGATTGAAAAGAACTGGGATAAACAATGTCTTTTACATAGTGGAGGAGACAATGGGCTCTGATGTTTCAATGATGAGTGACGCGATTCAAACCTCTATACTGTTAAATATTACAAATTCTCAATTTTATACCAAGAGGACCAAGGATAGTGATGATACCATTCTGTTTTTACAAAAATTGACAAAGAATATTGAAGATTATTACAAAGATAGGGATTTAATAGTTATTGAAAAACTGGAGATTAAGGCACAATCAGATTATAGCGTAGTGTTGCAACAATTTAAGTATAAATTTGATTGCAATTCTGATACGAAATTGGAATCAGTTTATACATTTGACAATTTTCAAGATATATTAAGCAAATCCGACTTGATGACTGTGAAAGAAATGTTTATCAAATTATTGATGACGATAAAAGGTGTATCATTGGACAAACTGGTCACGATTCAAAGAAAGTATCCTACGCCAAAGTCATTGATTAGAGCTTATGAAAATTGTACAACGGTGCAAGAAAAGGAGGACATGTTGTATGTGGATTTTTCAAATGAAGTTGGTAATAAGGCGATCAAAAAACTGACAAGTAAGGGAGTGTATCGAATATGGGGAGTATAGTTCAAATCTATCTATATCTATATCTAGTTGTAGTTGAAGTGTCTATTGACACATTCTCTGCCAATTGCCAGAAACAGACGGAAAAAGAGACAAAAAAAAAAATTTGTCAATTTGATGAAAATTATTGTACCAACAACAACAAGTGAGAAGGTTTACACAGCAGTCATGTCATTATCACAATTTACGAGGTTGTTCAAGTCTTTCCACATAACTACCACCACGGGGATAAGGTCCTTAGCGACAGAAGTATCTCTGCAGACGTATTCACAGAGATTACATAATTTGAGGAAATCATCTATAGAACAAGGTGAAGCCCATTTCAAAATTGGTGAACGTCGTATTTATTTCCCAAGTGCCAGAGTGGTATTAGTAAGACCAAACGCTAAGCATTCACCATATCAGCTGAAATTCATAGTTCCTAAATCTTTCAACAAGTTGGATTTGAGAGATTATTTATACAATTTATACGGATTAAGAGCATTAAAAGTGACAACACAATTGATGCATTCAAAATTTGAATATTCATTACCATTACCATATAGAGCACGTCATAGGTCTCCTCAGGTGAAGAAAATGACGATAACCATGTTGGAACCATTTATTTGGCCTAATGATGAAAAGAGTGTTGAATATTTGAATCAACAGAAGAAGATTGGTGAAGAGAGTATTAAGTATCATGAAGATCATAATGGTGTTGGTAGTGATAGATTAAAGAGATCAAGTCTGTTTGGCGGAATAATTGATCCATTCCCAAGACTGGCAAATTTTGTTGCTAGGAAGGTACACAGA
The DNA here is from genome assembly GCA_003706265.2 of Nakazawaea holstii. Classification (NCBI taxonomy): domain Eukaryota; kingdom Fungi; phylum Ascomycota; class Pichiomycetes; order Alaninales; family Pachysolenaceae; genus Nakazawaea; species Nakazawaea holstii. The sequence goes on along the minus strand of PPKU02000011.1, from coordinate 157,321 downwards.
AAGATGAATAATAACAAGATAAGAGATTTGAATAGACTGAGAAAGGATGAAAATTCTCAAATCATTAGAAAATACTTCACTTGAATAAATAAAATCACCATGTATATATGAAGTCAAATACAAATTACAAAATCAATCATGATTGATACGAGAAATATCATAAATATTGTTATAAAAGAATAATAGTAAACATAAAGACAACTGCTTATATCCATATAAAAAAAACTCACACACACTAAACCGAAAAAGCAAAACTCACACACACACACACACAAGCTACCAAAACCTAGAAGAAAACCTAGAAGAAAACCTAGCTATAACACCTAGCTAATAACACCATAATCCAGAAAGACAAAGACCTATATATGTAAAAAAAAAAATACACAAGGACAAGGTTCCCAGATCAATTTTGATGAGCATTTGTTGTCTGGTGTACATCCAACAGACCTGCTGTTGGAGTACTGGAACCTCTCCATTTGAACCAACCAGTAGAAGTAACAGATCCATCACTATCGACATTCTCAGCAATTTCAGAAGCATCAACGACATCGAATTCTTCAACGTTGCTAACAACATCATTTGATGTTGATGTTGAAGATGTTGTTGTTGTTGAAGCCGCTATTTTGGAAGAAGTTGAACTAATGTCAGAATTTGATACATTGTATGGGATGATTGAAAGTAAAGATTTTAACAAGGTTAAATTTTTATTTTGTTGTTGCAACGAATCTCCCAGTGTTGATGATGATGGAAACTTGTTTGTATCGGAATCTTGCGGCATCAGTGATAAGAATTTTGATTCTTTGAAAATCACATAAACACTCCCCATAAATGATTCATCCTTTTCCGGTTCTTCATCATCATAAGTCCCAAATATTTTCAAACTCTTGTTACCATTAAACCAAGTATCAATGACCAAATTGAATAAATTTGTAGAAATTTTCTTAACATTTGCAGTATTCATATTGATAAACTCTGTTAATTTAGTATCAAAATTGATCAATAATGGTATTATATAAAAATCCCAAATGATAATAGCACCATTAATCTTATTATCCATCGATCCCGCTGCTTCACCTGTTGACAACTTGTCAAATTTATAATCATTTTTATTCAAGATGGGGAAAACTAACCAAATCAATACATAAGTCTTGAATAATCCTAAAAATGGGATGAATTTGATGATTGGATTGAAGAAATTTTGTAAATTTAGCAATAGGGCTAATACAATCCAGTAGATTAACCATTGGTTTAATTCTTTAGCTTCATTTGCTTGGATCGTCTTGTACGACTGGTGTAATGGGTACACGATAGAAATTGATAATTGAGTTAATTGGAATAATAATCCAAACATTGTTATAATATATTATACTTTACTTTGAGTTGATAACTGATAAAAAGGTCCTGGTAAATAATATGATTAATCTTTTTTATTTTTTTTGTCTTTTTTTACTTTGTGTAATTTCAATTTGAATTTCATATTAACATTATATAGATGTATACACTTAGATATATGTAGCCCATTCGTCAATGTATTTGACCAAGTCTTCAAGACATTTCTTAGTCTCTTGCGGATTGGCTATCCATACGGTACAAGCACTTCTTCTTGCCTTGTAATCATTGGCTCCGATGGCCAGGAATTGGTCCCCCACATGCAATGTGTTTTTCGGTTTGACAATTTCTTCACTACCAGAGAGATATTTTTGCAATATCTTTACACCTAATGATTTGTCACCGATATCGACCCAAACATCGCTACCGCCGTTGAATGCACAAAATTCAATTTTTTGAGCAGGTGGGAAACTTTTCAACTTGGCATCACATGTTAAAACCACTTCTTCCAATTGCTCTCTAATCAATTTGAAACCGGGCTTGGGGATAATACCAACACCTCTTTCTTTCCGTATTATCAAGGCAGGTAACGATAATTTTTTTTGCAAATCGGTCACTATCGATTCGGCAAAGTCCAAAGTTTGTAAAATATCATTTTCATCCCAATGTAACATATCATTTAATAACCAATTTTTCAGTTCAATCATTTTCAAACATTTATCATCGGCTGAGTATCGAAACAAATAATTCGCCTCTCCACCCATCACCAAGAATCTTTCCTTTTGATCATTATTGAGATCATTCAATTCTAATGCATCGATTAAACCAAACAATCTTTCATAATATTTAGAACCTTCTTTATAACCAGCAGCAGTAACAACACCGATATAAAAATTCTTTTTCAACAAGGAAATCAACAATGGTACCAATTCAGAATCCGCCTCTAAGCATCTACCATCATCGTATAACGTCACGTCCCCGTCAAAAGTTAACAATTTCAATTGGTCATCACCAAATTTTGATGAATTGAAATTCATCGATAATTGTAATACTTGAGCAGTGTTCAAAATTATTCTAATATCGTTGAAACTTGGACATACTAATCTTCTTTTACTTATCGAACGATTTTCATCCTCTATATAAAAAGCCTTTTCCAATGGGAGATACGTGAAGAATTCTCCTATACTTGGCACTAACAGTGATAACCTCGAGAGTCTCGGTTTCCCCAAGATGTTCATGTTGATATGATCATCGACAAGGTTTTCAATATCGGCAAACACTTCAGCGTATCTTCTCTTTGCATCTGCATTTATTTTTAAATCGTCAACTGCTGTTATCCCATTGGATTTTACCGCATGTAATACAAATGGTCCAGCCATTAAACCCTTGATCCATTCTATAAATTCATCTCGACGATGTTGCTTCAATGCATCTTTGGAGAGTGTATATATGTTAGTAAATCCAATTAATCGATAATGAACAAATCATTATCATTAGCCATATACGTTGAAGCTCAATTGTTACATACACTCTACGCGATATCTTCAATTTGTTCTTTCTGTTAGTTGGAATCTTAGTACTATCGACAAAGAGATCAAACTCACCTAGAAGTCATTACCACTTGTGTAACACCAATTAGCAAATACCAATTGCGAAATATGACAACATCATAGGAAAAAGGCGTTGCAACACAAAAGAAAAGGAAAAAGTGAAGCAAAACTATCGGCTATTTACGAACCACTTTACATGGTGTTTATACATATATCTATACAACCAACTGATAACATAATCCCAGTTTCGCCTTTCTTCATCGCCGCCGATAATGTCAATGAGTTTGTTATCAGTATTTTGTATGTGGAATTTTGCCAAAAGCTGCCCCATCAAACTGCACTTCAAAACAATTTCGGTCAACACCGAAGTTTGATAGTTGTTGCTTCAAATTTAATTTACAAACGCGGCAATATTCAAGATAAAGAGAGTAATTAGATAGTTAGTTATTATATAGTTAGTTATTATATAGAAAAGATGATTTATACAGCACATAAATTTATCAAGAATCAGCGGTGATCTTAGTTCTAACATCGGGATAATTTTTGAAAACTTCGCCGAACTCATTAGGATAACTCATTTGAAAGATTTCTGGATCTTTAGCCAAGGCAATGAAAAATGTAGAGACACCGGATCTGATAACGTTTGTAATGATGTTACAAATTTGCATCGACATGACAAATGTAAATGCAATGACAGGTGCATAATAACCGCCATCATCATTATAAGCTGGCTTGGTTAATTTCAAATACAAATATGCCAATAATGAAGCCGTGTAAGCGACAAATAATGCACTCATTGATAACGCGGTTCCAATTAAACAGTCATTAACCAAGGCATCTAAACCTTTGTAACGTAATATTTGCCAAGTATCCTTTGCTGATTTGAAGTATGACTTACCGTACAAGGCAATATAAGAGTATGCATAATGATTGAAATAACGAACTGCCCAATCGATAATTGATATAAAACATTCAAGGCATATGGCCAATATGGAATCACAAACTTGGCCACTGTTCATAGCATTTTGTCTCAAGATGGTGGCCCCTTGTTTCAGTAATTGAACCAATGAAACTATTAATGAGCCAAAACATATAGAACCAAATGAATAAGTTATAGCTCTCTTGTATGCTCCCCAAGCAGGATGCTTTGGTTCTCCTTGATCGGATTTTGATAAATAATACCAAGTTCCATATACACCACTAACGGTAACATGGATGACATTTCTGATAACTTCAGTGATGTAATAACCAGCAAAGAAGACAAACACTAATAAACCAATAACTTTTGAATTCGAACAAGATTGCGTGGTACAACTTGGATTCGAGGAATTTGGTGTGTATTTAACATAAACTGAAACCACCGTTACCGAGAAAAAAGCACTAAAAGCACCAGCAACAATGGTTCCTAATAAACTGACAATGAGCACCGAGGGATGAGATTTCATCACATCAATGACAATGGTTAAAACAGTGGAGGAAAAGGGAATACGATGTCTCATTGACCAATAACACCATGCATTGATCACGGCAAACACTAAAAATACAATACCAGCAGACCAATATTTCATCACCAAATAGGCAACAGCGGTTCCAAATCCCATAACAACATTGGCAATAAGTGAAAAAATGATAAACGTTCTTGGAGATAATCTTGCCCATACTAGACATAACAATGACAACACCATTGCAACAACAATAACAAATGCAAACAAAATTATTGTATTAGTGTTTAATGAGAAATCATTGGCACCACTGTAAATGGAACCACCTTGAAATGAATGAGTCTCTCTATAACTTTTAATGGTGATACCAGCAACTGTAAGAAACCCAGCGGCAGTAGCTAAAAACAACAAGGTGAAAATCCAATCGTTCCATTTTGGTTTCTCGACTTTAAATGCTTCATCGAAACTGTCAGATGGAGTTGGCTTGGATGTGTCATCGTTGTAATATCCATCACCACCCTTTTCCGGATCTTGTTGAGTGTAATTTTGTTGTTGTTGTTGTTGATTATTGTTATTACCATCATTGGCATACTGGGGTTCTTCTTGATGATTATAAGAAGGTGGTGGCTGTTGTGGGGCTTTATTATCAGACATCTTCTTTTTTCTTTGGTTATCGATGAAGGATTTATAGAGTTCAATTCAATTGAATAAGATAATTGTAAGACATGAATCTTGTGTAAGTTAAAAATTGTTTGCTGTTTGAAACGTTGTTATTGCCTTGCTTTCTCAGATGAGATGCACAAATTTTTTTTTAAGCCCCGGTGTGTATGCTTAAAGTCGTTTACACGCTGACTGAATTTCAGGTTAACCTGCATAATTGCCCCATGCGTTCTGTTTGTGTCTTGGGTGCACTTCCATTATTTTTATGGACTGCCATATAAGGTAATTACTACTTACAGCATAATCGGCTAGTTTCTACACGACAATTTCTGATTTTGTTCATATTTTATCTTTATATACACAATTTGTAAGGATATAGAGATATAGTGATAGAGGTTAGGGGATGTTTAAGAAAAATACACTATTGCACTCACTTACAACGGGAGTCAAGGAGACCTTCTTAAAGTCAATCAGGATCCGTGAACAAAAATTGCCCTTGACTTTAACCCTTTTCGACTTTAATAAGAATGCCAATGAGATAGATAATTTAGTAGCCCAATGTGATCAAGATCTCGGAGGTTATTCAACGGTGCATTTTGATACAGAGACCGATCCTATTACACAAAGGAGGTATGGCCATTTCCATGGGATATTGAACTTGGATCCTCCTTTGAACAATCCAGAGGTGAAATACAGTGGTTGGTCAATGTTTCGTACAAAGCATAAGAACAATTTTGATCATCGAATATCATATCTCTTTGACTCATTGGGGAATTTCAAATGGGATTTATCAGCATATACGGCATTGAAATTACGTGTTAAGATCGATCATCGTAAATATTTTGTCAATTTACAAATCGATGATCCACAAAAATTCAACCTTTTCCAACATCGATTATTCGCACAAACTCCAGGGGAATGGGAAACTGTATATGTACCACTTGATGATTTTGTGTTGACTAACAAAGGCCGGATATTGAGTCAGAATCATGGAGAGTTGAATAGGGAAAAGGTGAAATCTGTTGGGATTGGGTTGATCGATAGGACATATGGTCCATATTCATTATGTATTGAAAGTATCGAACTGATTACCGATTACGATTTATTGGATCTGGTGAAGAAATCAAGACAAGAGCATGTTGGTAAATTACCACCAGAGGAAAAATTATCAATTGAGGAATAACACACGTCAACACACTAAAAGAAATTTTGCAATTAATTATTTATTCATTCATTCAACCTACATATTTATTTATTTATTATTGAATTAATTATTTATTTCATTTATTTATTTATTTATTAATTTTAAAACCTTGGTCACATAATATTAGTAGATCTGATATTTTTCCTGATATACCAATTGACAAAATCTCTTATGCTTGATCTCACCCTTCTATAATCTTTATTATTTATTGAAACTTCAACACTTTTAAGTAATTTCAATCTTTCCTTTTCACTTACATTTTCCAATGAAATAATTGCATTGTTTAACCATGTCATTGCCATTTTGGAATCATCACATAATCTGATTATCTTTGTAGCTAAATCACTTGCATCTAATGAACAATCATTTGGGAATTTTAAAACTAGACCTTGAATTAATACTTTAATCAAATTTTCACCACTTAATTTGTTAAATTGTAAAATTTTCAATTTCAAATCATTCGTTACCGATTCATCTTCGAGGAAAAATGAAATTGGAGGATTATCAAAACCCCATGACATCAAATCAATCAAGAAATGTAACGTTGCACTCAATGGATCAAAATTGTCCAAAACACTCAATGACAATATGGAAACTTCATAAATTTGACTCAACAATTCATTATTACCTATGAAATTAACTGGGAAAAACATCAACATATCACTCAACATTCTAAAGAAATCTTCAATCAAATCGGGAAATTCCAAAGTCATCTTGTTATGTTCCAGCTCATTCAAGAAATGAATAAAACTAATTGATTGTTGTAATGAAAATTCCCAAATGCTTTGTTTAATTGAGCTATTCCCATCACTCAATTCTCTAATCAAGATACCACTGACCCACAAATAACATCCCATCTTGTATTTTTTGAAACCCCTTACCAACATTTCTGCTATTTGAGACAATATTGGCTCCATAAAGAATCCATATGTAATAATAGATTCCTTGACGAATTTCGTCAATCTTTCACTACATTTTGTCGAATGACCAAATTTGTTGATCAATTTTAATACCAATGGCCAAACTTGCTCAATGATTAAATTAGATACTGGACTTTCCTTGGCATTAAAATCTCTTGGTTTTAAAACTTTGACGTATATTGTAATGATTTCAATTTCATCTGCAATTTTAGTATGAATTTCATCAGAATGTTCATCAAATTGTAAATAAGATGTCAATTTTTCCAAAGTTGGTTTCCAAAACATTCCAGTAATTTGATACAATTTTTGTTCATCATCAACTTCCTTCAAGATATGTGATATACCCTCTGTAACATCATATAAACTTTGAACGTCCAATATGGAAGAAACATTGTTATAAAATTGAAACAATTGCTCCAAATAGTTTATCAATAACGCTGAACAATCTTGACAAAAATATAATAATGCATGGGATGCTGCTACCAAGACATCCTTATCAGCATTGGAGAATCCATTAGTGATAAAATTCAATTGTGACTCTAAGAACTCAGGATGCTTTGCTGTCCATTCTGTATACCTTCCCAAGACTAATGTTGAGGCATATCTAATTTTACTATTCTCAGGCAATTGGGTTAAAGAATTCATCACTAATGGCATAATCTTATTTTCCTTCGGACTTACTTCCTTTGCCATGCTTCTTAATGAAAATAATGGGGCTTCAACATACTGCCAAGGTTGATTTGGATTGGCTATGAATTGTTGAATCTTGGTAAATGGGACATTTAAAGCATTTGTAGCTCCAACAACAGCACAACAATCTTTCAAAACGTCTCCCATATCGTATCTGAAATCTTTAAATTTATCCTGCAGTTCTCTGTCACCACCAAATAATTCTGTTGTATCAGTGACTTGCAAGTTGGACGATACTGGGTATTGTAAATGCTTGATCATAACTTCAACAAGCGCCAAATAAATATCACTATAATCAGCTCTTGCCTCTTTGAATTTGTCCAACATCAACATTTGTTTCAATTCGTACCAGAAATAAAAAGTGTACTTGACAACATCCAAATCCTCTTCATACGCGGTTAACTCCAACAAGATTTCGACAAAAGGTTTGAAATCCTTTGGAAGTTTGGCTATCAACACATGCCAAGACTCTCCTGCTTCGACAAATAACCTTGTCAATGCATCCATCTTCTCAAGGTCGTCTTTATGCTCAGTTAAAAATGGTTTCAAATTAAGCAATTGTTGATATATTGCCTTGATGATTTCCAAGTTTTCAATGTCTCTTGTCTCTCTCAAAATGGTTATCAAACACTCGATAGAAGTATCAAATGTGTCTTCCTCAGTAAGACTATTGAAGACCAAGGAAGCAATTGAATCAATTGATAACATTTGTTCAATAGGAATTTCTCTGATCCAAGAATTAAGAGCGCCTAAAACTAATGCATTGATTTGAGCAGAATTTGATGCCCTATTTTCCAGAAATTGAGTCAACAACAATAAAATTCTTTCCACATTATCGGTTATAATCTGTTTCACTCTGACGCTGAACTCTTCATCAGTCAATGGAGTCTTTTTAACATCGGACAATTCCTCTGGTAAAACTTTCAAAAATTCCAACAATGACACAACGCAATTATTTGATGATAATTTTTGAACAATCTCATCAATTGCATTTGACCATTCCAAGAATTGAAGAGTAAAATTAGCTAACGATATACACAATTGCAATAGTATCGATTTCTGAGATAGTTGCTCATATTGAACGATCAAATTGAGTATTGAATCCTTCAACCCGGTTAAAGACTCTCTTGGAAGTTGGTGTAAATCGTAATTTATCTTAGATCTTAAAGTTTGTGATAAGAACATTTTCATCACAATTGAATCTTGATCTGTTGATGAATTGCCCAAGACTTCAAAAATGATGTTCCAGGACTCTTGGGATTTTTGAAATGTCTCCAAAAATTTATTAGCCTCCTGTTTGATGTCATTGCTCCCATTATTGTACATAGTTTGCAAAGCCAGTTGCAACTGGGCTAAAGTTACCGATTCCGACATTGTAGCGTTCAATCTCTCTATCTCTTTGATATACAATTCAAAAAAAGTTTAAAACTTGTTGAAAATTTTTAATTCCATTTTGTGTTTTGTAATTTTTTTTTGTACAACAAAAACATATCAAAAACCACAAGAACATACAAATAGAGAGAGACACATAGATTGACACCATGAGCACAGGACAAGCACAACAGCAGAAGGTTATGATACCACCTATCAATTTGATATTTAAACACTTGCAAGAGCAGAATTTGGTGAACATATGGTTATACGAACAAACTCAGACAAGGATTCAAGGAAAGATAAAAGGATTCGACGAATTTATGAATATCGTTATAGATGAAGCAGTCGAAGTTAACACCTCCAAGAGTACACAGAGAACATTGGGAAGGATCATGTTGAAAGGTGACAATATAACATTGATAGGAGAAGCTGCTACTTGAAGAACAGGAAAAATAAACAGTGAAGACGATTGGTATGTAACATAGAATTCGAGATTTACGAAATAATTTTGACCGAAATGATTGGCAGTTCCATGTAGATGATGATACCTTTGGTATTGATGACATTGAAAGAGATGTTATTCTGTTTGGTGAAGGGTGTTATGACTTTTCAGTCCTTACAAGCACAAACTCAGCTGGCCCAGAAATTGGATTACCACAACATTTAAATTTGGCATATCAGATGGTTTCTATATATCCATCTATCTCTAACCTTCATAAACTGAAACATCTTTGTTACTGTTCTATCATCGTCATATCTAAATTCAATAAAACCCTTTTTTAAATTTTTTTTTAATTTACCTTAAATTTTAAAAATTGTAAACAAACAGTTTATAGCCATCAACACATCTCTATCGAAGTAATGACAACTCACGGAAAAAAGTTGGGAATCTCTAGGATATATGGAACTTCTGCCCAAGATGATTCAACCTTTGTGTTCGAAGATGGGTTAATGGCTTATGTTGCAGGCGCCGGGGTGGTGGTTTCAACAATAGTCGATGAAGAGGTTCACAATCAACGTTTCTATTGTGCAAACAGTGGTAAATCGATGCTGTCCAACATGAGTTCTGCAAATAGTTATTTGAATATGATCCCCGGTTTCAACAATTTGGAGTCCTCTTGCAAGAAAATTGACTCTTATGGATTTATTATCAGCGATGAGCCAGAAATTATATATGGCGCTAACTCATCACAGCCGAATGATAGTACAACTACAAGTAATATCAGCAACAGCAACAGTACAGGCAACCATTTCAAAACCATGGATGACAACTCTTCACCTTCAAAATTGAGTAATAAGATAAGAACAATAAGTTGCATTGCTGTATCTCCCGATAAGAAATTGTTGGCAGTTGGGGAGTCTGGATATCAACCCAGGGTTTTAATATATTCGTTGGCTCAAGATTCAAGTCTCAAGCCTGTTTTCATAATCAATGATCATCATTTTGGGATAAACAAACTCAAATTCTCCCCTGATTCTAAGAGATTGGCAAGTTTAGGGTTTATCAATGATGGATACTTAAACATTTGGAAACTAGACGCAAGACAAAAATTCACTCTTGTTGCCGCGAACAAGTGTTCATCCGTGGTGAATCTGCTTATGTGGGAATCGAATATTTTCATGACAATTGGTGTGAGACATATAAAGGTTTGGTTTGTTGATGAGATTGATAACCCAGAAGATGAGAGAATTCATAAAAGAGTCTCGCTGTTGAAGGGGAAAAACGTCTTGTTGAATGCGTTCTTGAACAGTAATTTCATCGATTTTGCTCTGATAAATGCCAAGGAGATCTTGATATTGTCTGATCAAGGTGACCTAGGATTGTTAGAAGTGTCTGAGGAGTTGAAATTTACAAAGATATACCAGGTGAATCCATTGACGAATAAAATATTAGTCGATGAAAATCAGCTTTGGTTAGCCGATAGTGAGATTAAAACTATTGGATTGGATGAAATTTTCAGTAGCACTGACGATGCCAAGGAAATTTCAAAGAGGTCAGCATCACCTAGTAGAATAAGGAAGAGACCTATAATCGCCATGGAAAAATTCATCAATAATAGATTGGTTTACTTGACGGATCTTGAAGAAATTTCAATTTATGATTATATGCTGGAAACAAATGTTATGCTTGTGAATTCCTTGGTTAAAAATTTGTCTGGTTGTAAAAAATGTTTCAATGGTGAATTGATGGTGTGGTCTAAGAAAGGACTCATCAAGAAAGTGACCACTAACGAAGTTATCAAGTATCATGAAGTGAAGCTTTCAACAAATGAGTTGATTTCGAACGAATTGACCACAGTGGAGATTAATAATGATAACGAGATATTTGCCGGTGATAAATTTGGAAACTTGTTGTTTTATCATGAAATGCAATTAGTTCAATCGATTAAAGCTCATGAATCTAGTATCACTGGTATTACATATTTTGAAATCAAAAGTTTGAAATTTGTTGTAAGTATCAGTAGGGATAGAATGATTCAAATATTTCGAAAAATTGATATGGAGTGGGAACTTTTCCAAACTTTGTCATTGCATAAGGGGACATTGATTGATTTGATATATCATAATGGGAGAATATTTGTCAGTTCTTCGGATCGTACTATATCAGTTCATAAATTTGAAATTTCCGAAATAGAAAAGGATGCTGATTTAGCCCAGGAATTTGAAGACAAGTTGAAATTGAATGAAGAAGCCAAGATTAAAATTTTCCAGGAGAAGATAATATCTGATAAATCCACTCCATTAAAGCTGGAGATTTTCAATGAAGAGTTGGTGTTATCTAATCTGGATAAGAGTTTAACGATATATAAGATTGGTGACAAGATTGAAAAATCAAGAGTTTTGAAATTATACAATGAGATGAATGATTTATTATTGGTTGAAAGTTTTAGTGTCTTTGATAACTTGATATACATATCATCTAATGATAAAAGCTTGCGGTGTTTCAATTACAATACTGGGAAGCAATTGAGTTGTAATTGGGGTCATTCGGAACAGATTTTAGGATTAGTACAAACGGAGGGGAACAATTTGATCAGTGTTGGGAATGATGGTTGTATGTTCAAATGGGAACAAGAACATCTTGGTCCTATTGATAATGTGGATGAGAAATTATTACCATCTATGCCTGTTACTTCTCAAAAAGTGGCTAGAAAGATATTGCCATCAATTCCATTAACGCCCACGTCAAATAGACAAGGCTCAAGAGGGTCGTTATCATCGATGAGAAGCATATCACCAACGGCTAAATTGATGAAGACGCAGAATACAACGATACCGATACACAAATCACCACCACCACCACCACCAACATTACAGTCATCGTCTGGTCTGAAGAGTGTTTCTACAACGACAAGTGTTTCACCTAGTGGTTCACCAAGATTACGACAATCAACGATGAACAGATTGAGTCAACCAGTACGTTCACCCTTGAGAGCGGTGCAACAACGGTCATTGAATAACTTGAACAACACGATGACACTGGTTGAAATTTGTAAGATGTGCAAAATTGTACAACAGAGTTTGATTGATAAATCATTTAACAAACCTGATTTACAATCAATAAAATTAGAAATGGAGAAAATTTGGAGATTGTTAAATGAAGAAGATGAGATTAAGATGTTGGAAAATTATAGTGATAAATTATTACAAATGTTTGAGCTGAAGATTGAATCAATAAATAGAATAAATAATTAAATAATATAAATTATGAATGAATGAATGACTGAATGAATATATATATACATATGAAAGTTATTTTTGAGGTTTCTTATCCAACACTACATCTTTATCAACTTTTGATTTCAAATTTTCCAAATAATCACGTTCAGCTTTATTATTTTCTTGTTTTTCATTTTCCAATTGTAACAATTCGTTATCCAACTCCAGTTTATTAACCAGTTCATCATATAATTTTTGATTTTGCCAATTGGCATCAATAATTTTGGAATTTATTTTTAAAACTCGTAATCGTTCTTCATCTTTCAACAACTCTAGCACACTTGGTGGATGCTCCCTAGTGAATCGTAACCATTGATGCCATTGTACAGGAACAGTCTGATAATAATCAAAGATATGATCTCGTCTCCTTGTGGGAATCAATTTTCTACGTAATTTTTGAGCAGTGGATTCTAATTTGAATTCCCAATATGTGTTTCCTGATAAATCATAACCGACAAAGAATTGCTTTCTGAAGGGAATTGTTCGTATCGATTTGTATTTGAAATAAAGCTGTTTCCATTTTGGGATCAATTTGTCTATCACCGATTGTGGATTATGCATTATCTTTTGTTGATACATACATTTCCAATCGTGAATAGATCGATAAAAAGCATTACAATACTACAATAATAACCAAAGAGCAAAAAACATGGTCACGTGATCTGCATAATTGAGCACAAAAGACACGACTGCTAGCTGATAAAGTCGTGCGCAGGGAACTCAAATGGAAGCCGGTGGAAAAGAGTGGACCATCATTTGATGGTGGTACATGGTGGGAGTAGTCTTACACGGTGGTATGAGAAAGAGACAGAGAGAGAGAGAGAGAGCAATTGGTACGTGTATGGATATAGTATCTGACAATTGATTGAGTAAGAACATTGGTGGTGCTATACACTCGTACCTGGTATATATACACACACCATACACCTCAGCAAATGGTGGTGGTGGTGGGTGGTGCCATCAGTTGATTTCCCTCACAGAAAAATTGCGCCTGACTTTTTGCACACTTTCGCCCAAAGCAGTAATTGGCAGTGGTAAAAATTCTCAGTGTCACCGGTTGCTGCTGTGCAACATTTGATGATGGTTTTGGTGGTGTGTTATTATATATATAGAGCCAATTCTCAATCTTGATAATTTTCCAGTGTAGTTTATTAATATATATTTATTATCCATAATTTACATAAATACATATTAACTCATTACATTATACACAATGGCTATTTCAAAAGTTTACGCTAGATACGTCTATGACTCAAGAGGAAATCCAACTGTTGAAGTTGAATTAACCACTGAAAAGGGTTTATTCAGATCAATTGTCCCATCTGGTGCCTCAACCGGTGTCCATGAAGCTTTGGAATTAAGAGATGGTGATAAATCCAAATGGCAAGGTAAAGGTGTCTTGAAGGCTGTTGCCAATGTTAACGATATCATTGCTCCAGCTTTGATCAAGGCTAACTTGGATGTCAAGGATCAAGAATCAATCGATGAATTCTTGATCAAATTGGATGGTACCGCCAACAAGGCTAAATTAGGTGCTAACGCCATCTTGGGTGTCTCATTAGCTGCTGCCAACGCTGCCGCTGCTGAAAAAGGTGTCCCATTATACCAACATATTGCTGATTTGGCCAAGACTCCAACTCCATACGTTTTACCAGTTCCATTCCAAAACGTTTTAAACGGTGGTTCACACGCTGGTGGTTCATTAGCATTCCAAGAATTCATGATTGTCCCAACTGGTGCTCCAACTTTCTCAGAAGCTTTAAGAATTGGTTCAGAAGTTTACCACACTTTAAAAGCTGAAGCTAAGAAACAATACGGTCCTTCTGCCGGTAACGTCGGTGATGAAGGTGGTGTTGCTCCAGCTATCTCCACTCCAAGAGAAGCTTTAGACTTGGTCTTTGGCTCAATTAAGAAAGCCGGTTACGAAGGTCAAGTTGGTATTGCCTTGGATGTTGCCTCATCTGAATTCTACAAAGATGGTAAATACGATTTGGATTTCAAGAACCCAGACTCTGATAAATCAAAATGGTTAACTGGTCATGAATTGGCTGATTTATACGCTCAATTGATCAAGGAATATCCAATTGTCTCAATTGAAGATCCATTTGCTGAAGATGATTGGGAATCATGGTCAATCTTCTTCAAGAAGGTTGATATCCAAATCGTTGGTGATGATTTAACCGTTACCAACCCAATCAGAATTAAGAAGGCTATTGCTGAAAAATCCGCTGATGCTTTATTGTTGAAGGTTAACCAAATTGGTACTTTAACCGAATCAATCAAGGCCGCCACTGATTCATACGCTGCCGGTTGGGGTGTTATGGTTTCCCATAGATCTGGTGAAACTGAAGATACCTTCATTGCCGATTTGGCTGTTGGTTTAAGATCAGGTCAAATTAAGACTGGTGCTCCAGCTAGATCTGAAAGATTGGCCAAATTGAACCAAATCTTGAGAATTGAAGAACAATTAGGTGACAAGGCCATCTACGCCGGTAAGGATTTCCACAAATCTGTTGCCATCTAATCTAACCCACAATGAAAGAGAGAGAGACTATGATGTTGCTGTTACTGCTTCTGAAATGAAATTTTTATAGATTTACCGAATGAGAGAAACTCTATAACTTATGAAAACTGAAATAGGAATTATTGTAGTAACGTATACAACCCGATTTAGATACCATATCTGAGTTTTTCTCTTTTTAAAATACTTTGATCAAATCTTATCAAATAAACTGTTCTCGTTGGAGCACCATCAAAAGCTACAGTATGTGCACTGACATCTGCTTGGAAATAAGCACTATCCAAGACACCTTCGATGATTCCAGCAACAAATGCAGAACAATTCAAATCTTTGAAATCTTTAGGCACACTGATGAATTTGGAAAATAATGGTGAATTATCTGTAATCATGTATTCATTTTCCACTTCACTTGATTTCTCCAAATTGTTAGCAGCATATCCAAACAACGATTTCCAAATCTTTGAATGTATGAATTGTAAAATCTCCAATATCTTCACTTCTCTTCTACCATTGGCATATTGTTTATTATTATTCAAATTGTTTAAATAATTCTCTCTAAAATTGATCAATTCTAAATATTTGATCCCAATCGAATAACCTAAATTGTTCAATCTCTTCTCCAATTGTTGAATTCCTTTAGAATTATTCTGAGCCCATGAAATAATCTCACAGAATAAAAAACTTAACGATGAAAGATTTATATCATGATTATTCCTCAATAGATTCCTATCATATATAGTGTTATTATTATTCGATTGTGAAGGCTGTGGCGGTAGTGGTTTCCTTTGTATATTAGCTGCTGCTGTCCCTGATACCCCCAGTAATGACCTGCCTTGGCCCAATGTTGACTGAAGTGGATTCAATATATTATGATTCATTATATTTACGATACAATATCTGTGATTATTGATCTCTGTCTCTTATTTTCTTGTCACCAAAAAATAAAAACTAAAAAACGCAAAAAATTGAAAAAAACTGCTCGATGAAAAAAACACACACACTTAAAATTCACAAAGAATTGGAATATTCAACAATGGCTATCACTATCAGGGAGGCCACCGTGGCGGATGTCCAGGCCATGCAAAACACCAATCTACATAACTTGCCAGAAAACTACACTTTGAAATACTATCTTTATCATTTATTATCATGGCCACAGGCTTCATTTGTCGCAACGACATATGATGACATTACCGATGAACATTCAGATGAAGATCCAAAACATGATTTGAATTATACAAACAAGACCGAGAAGATAGTAGGATACGTCTTGGGAAAGATGGACGATGATCCAGATTCGACACTGAAAAATGCACCAAATGGCCATATCACTTCATTATCGGTGATGAGAACATATAGAAAATTAGGAATCGCTGAGAAATTGATGAGACAGTGTCTTTTTGCCCTTTGTGAGAATTACAAAGCCGAATATGTCTCATTACACGTTAGAGAATCAAATAGAGCTGCATTACATCTTTATAGAAACACATTGAGTTTTGAATTGTTGTCTATTGAAAATTCATATTATCAAGATGGTGAAGATGCATATTATATGAAAAAGACTTTAATCCTGGATGAATTGATTCCGGGGAAATTTCAAGGCGGAGAATTAGAAGATGATTTGACTACTGACTTGATATAAAAAAAAACACACACGGGGAACAAAATGATGTTTATTTGTCTCTTTGTTTTTATGTATTTTAATATGAAAACTACTGTCCATGATGTCTAAATGCAATCACCTGTAGTGATTAACATACTATGTTTGACTTTGCTGTACAACACTGATACATTCATTGACAATGTTAAGAGAATTTTGATCTGTTATACCTTGAATGAATTGATTGTAATTATTATCAATTTTCAAAAATCCATTGACAAATTCGTCATAAACGTTCAAATGATCAAATAGAATATCTTTGAACAAATCAACTTCCTCGGCATCGTATTCGTACTCTTCAGCTTGATCATTGAAATAATCCTCACCGTTTTCATAATCATCAATATCCTTTTCATGCCCAGATTGATGCAACAAAATCTCTTGTTGCTTTGCTACAACACTTGGTAATTTTTGTAATGAAGTTATTATCTTCATCTTTAAAGCTGGCTCAGCTTGTTTCAAGACAGGTACCAATTGCAATCCTCCGTATTGCATCTTTAGCAAATTTATAACAACCAACACTTCTAATTTCAAATCAAATCCAGTTGAAAATAAATTACCAGAGTGGAACCAAAGTTCAAATAATTGTATAATTTCCTCCTCTTTAAATGCATTCATAGTTTCAACGGGGTATATATAGCACGAAGATAAAAGCAATTTCAAAAATGGCTTCAATACAGAACTCTTATATTCAGGATTTGTGTTGTAATAAGCATTAGTGGATAACCTCAATAATTGCGGCAACAAGCTTTCAAGATTCTTAACGGTTAAGATCGTCTTGTATAATATTTCAAAGGATAATTCAATTGATGTCATATCATAATTATCTTCACCAGACTTGGATATATTAGTAGTGACAACATTCAATAAAGATAAGAAATGGGCATCATCTTTGGTTTTATCTTTAAAACCATAATTGATACAACTTTCCCAAAATGGTACATAAACTTCATAAAATTCTTCACCATAAGTTTGAAACGAGTTCAACGTTAATTCGAAAAATTCCCACATCAATGGGGAAATCTCCTTCACTGTAACGTTACAACTTTCTAATAATTCGATAGCTTCATTGATGAGATTTATCATGGCATTTTCCAAGATGAATCTAATAGAGGGCAGAACTCCATTGAACAAACGAAGAGTGATGTCCTTTGATGAGTTCATAGAAAGAATCATTGTCATCATCGTATTCAAAATCCCTATGGCCTGATATTCTTTATCAATATCATCTGCTGAAGTATCCAACAAGTCATTATTGATCTTGATAAGTTGATCATTCAAATTAGAAGCTATTTGAGTTGAAAATGGCTCCAATTGTAATGCAAATTTTTCAACAAAATCATCCATAATTGTATTTATCACATCAAATTCATATTCATTCGACAAATGTAATAATTTTTCCATTATAGATGTCACATGTGGTGCAATTGCCAGTTCAACCTCCTTTTCCGTGATTAAAGTACCCAAGGCATCTGCAGATGCTATTTGAAGTGGTAAAGACTCATTTGACTGGAAACAAGACATACAACCTTGAGAAATTGTCGATAAAACTTCCATGTCCTGGTATGCATATGAAAATGAGGCAATAACATCACAAGCTCTAGCTTTTAAAAACAAAAACTTGTTTTGATCAGACAATTCTGGGGCGATAAATGACTTGATTATTTGATCAATTTGATGGGATACGGGGCTTGATTTCTTAACAATTTTAAAAGATATAGCAGATAATATTCTTAAACCTCCTTCTGCTTCCTTGGCATATTCAATGTTATTGAAATCCGATGATCTCTTGGTAAAAGTTTCATTCAACAATCCAAGCAATTGGTCAACAACTTGAGGGAACCTTTTAAAGCACAAACTGAAGATAAAATTTATTGCTGCAATATCAGCGGTGTTTATGTCCTTGTTAGTATCGAGAAATCTTCTATAATAGTCTTCAGGATCATCTTCGAACAATTCCAAACTTGCATCAGTAGCACATAAAGAACGAAAGATCAAATGTTTCAAGATAGCAGAAAACTTCTCATTGACCAAAGACCACGATTCATCAACAACACAACAACCTTCCAAAAATGAAATCATGTGGAACAAATCACTTTCACTTAACCATTTGCGATTAGAAGACCAATCTTCGATTATCTTCCAATAAACGTTCAAGATAACAGGAACAAATTGTGCGTTAAAGAACTTGGCAAATTCAGTTTCTCTTTGTTTTGAATTCATTACACCACCATATTTGGATTGCAATCTATGTAAATTAGCATAACACCATTTTACAGATTTGACACGAAAGTCTCTCTTCTTGTCATCATCATCAAGGTTTAAAACTTTCTGTGGTAATGGTGACGAAATGATATCCAATTGAATCAGTACCCATTTGGACAAATTGTTCGAATCCATAAAATACTGCGGAAGCTCGATATATGTTGCATATTTGAAAATTTTCAAAATCAAATACAACAGTTCACCAGTTGACAGATCATCAGAATTGAACTGTTTGGCGAAATTTTCAGCTAAATGTGTTAGTGTAGGCATGCATTTGAAAACATACTGTTCGATTAACAGTCTATCACTAGCCCTGCTCCATCTCTTTGACTTTATCAATTGAAAAATTAACAATAAACCAGTGTAGACATCCCCAAATGACGAAGAGCCAAGGTAATTCAAGGCCAAGTCACAAAGCTCTGGCCAATCATCGATAATTAAAATTTTGTAAAGCGCTTCAGACAATTGCTTTTGGATGTGGCTATCCTCATGAGTAGTGTATATTGTCTTGCATAATTCTTGTCTAATGGCAAGGTTATTCGAATCGTTTGCACCTGAGCCCAGACTGCCACTCAACCATACATGAGTGACCTTATTCTTGAAATAAATTGCAGCATTAACTTTAATTCCTTCATCCATTTCCTTCGAAGATGCAATATTCAACAATACCATCAAAAAATTATTATTTTTCTCCAATTGAGACAAATGGGCCTCAGCTTGCTTTCTCACCTCTTTGTTAGGTGAAAGTGATCCTTGAAGAGAATCAAGATACACTGCTCTTTCCTGTCCACTCATATTTCCAGCTAGTTTATAGGATCAAAAATGTCGTACTAATACTAGTGCAATGGTAACAAACACTTGTATTTATATCTCAAATCATCTGTCGAAAGAAAACAATTTTCTTCACCCATGTCGCTTTTGATATTAGCGGGACGACGAAACTTTTTCACTTTGCTTCAATTGAACACTTGTACATCGATAAAGACAGACACACAGGCACCACAGATGATCAGCAATTGGAGGAATATATACCTGTTGACGATCCCCTTGAGAATCATATTGGCCTTGCAGCCGTCTTATTTGCACCCAGATGAGCATTTGCAAAGTTTTGAAGTGTTGGCGAGGCAGTTTTTAGGATACAAGACCAATGTACCATGGGAGTTCAGCTCTAACCCATCGCGGTCCATCTTACCATTATTGATTGAATATCCCGCTGTTTATTTAAACAAATGGCTTGATTTCCCGCCAATGACAATATACTATCTCACCAGAATACAATTTTGTATAATGTCATGGATGATTACAGATTGGTGTCTATACAAAATAATGCCAACGAAACAAGAACGTTTAAAACTGATATTCTTCAACAGTCTCAGTTATATCACCCTCTGTTATCAATCACATACTTTTTCAAATTCAGTGGAAACTTGCTTGTTGTTGTTAGCACTTGTCATTATTGAAGATTTAAGAGATACATTGGAGGTGAAGGCTCAGTTGACAGTGACCACTAGAGCTGAATTTGCGAAAAAACATTTAAAGCAGGCTGTATACTTGGGTTTGCTCTTGGGATTCGGTATTTTGAATCGTGTTACTTTCCCATTGTGGTTGGTGGTGCCATCGTATTTTGTCTTCAAATACGGACTCACCATTTCGTTTTCATTTTTAACGATTTCCGCATGCACAACATTAATGACTATTTTCACAGGCATTGCGGTTGATATATGGTGGTTTAACAAACCATTTGTCAACAAATGGGTTGTGCCGTATTTACACACATTTCTTGTTACCAAGGATGTAACTTTTTTGAAACTGATCCTGGACAAGCTTTATGAAGCATCAATTGCATCCCCATCTATTATTCCAATTGTCAATAATTTAATTTACAATTTAGACAATGACAACTTGAAATTACATGGTTTACATGGGAGATACACTCATTTGTTAATCAATTTACCAGTAATGTTTGGCCCTTTAATTCTTTTGATCCTGTACCCTATGAATTATATGAAGACAACACCATTTTTGAGTTTTATAAGTGGTGTTGTCTTGTTATCATTATTTCCTCATCAAGAGCTTCGGTTTTTATTACCACTGGTGCCGCTTGGTTGTTGCTTTGTTGATCTTTGGTTGTGGACCACGGTAAAGAAAATTGACCGGCCAATGGATGATAAGCAAAATACTACTAAATCAGATGAAGTAGAAGAACAGCATAATAAGAAAGATGAATCTGAATTGAAACTGGAAGAAGAGACTGTTCCAAAGAAGGAGAAGGAAGAGTTTATGAGAACTGATTCTAAATTGATCCCAGTGATAATCAGAATCACAATTTTGTTCAATCTCGCCATGTGTTTTATCATGGGTGTGGCCCATCAAGGTGGTGTTATTCCAACTCTTGAATTCTTGAAACAAAGAAACGAATCGACGAAATCGATTTCAATATGGTGGAGAAGTTATACCCCACCTCTTTGGCTACTCGGTGACAATTCGCTTTCAATTTTCCAAGAGCAAGATCCAGAAATACGATTACATGAATTTTACAATTACATAACTGATGATCTTCCTCAAACGGTTAATTCAGCAATTGATGTTCTGGGTATGGATCCAGATATTTTGAAGTATTCATTGCATGGGATGCTTCAGAATAGTGAGATACCAGTTGCTGCTGATGTATTGATTATGGCCCCAGTAGCAGCTTTTAAGAATTTGTTATCAACAGATACAAGATTCAATTTCACTTTGATTTACGATTACAAGTTTCATTTAGATTTTGATCATTTTGATGATTTCAATGACTTTGGAATAAATGCCCTTGAACCAGGTTTCGGTGTTTGGAAAATACAGTCAATTGCCCCAATTCTTGAACCAGGAACAAATGAAACTCGATGATGATGATGGTGATGAAAATGTAATTATAAACTTGTGTAAAAAATGTATACATCTATTTATAGAAATCAAATTTATCAACATCGCTTCCACTTTTAACTTGACTTGTGTAAGCTTCTTCCAAATCGTTTTGCAATATGACATACCTATTCTTTCTTACAGCTCTTAAACCAGCTTCTTGCATGATGGCCGCGATAACAGCACCACTCAAAGGTTCATTTCTAATGACCAAACTATCCAAATCAACTTCTGGAGCTAATGACATCTTTGAAGCAATGGTACTGAAAATTAAACGACGTTCTCTTCTATCTTTCAAATTAGGAAATTCGATTTTTCTATCCAATCTACCTGGTCTTAACAAGGCTGGATCTAATGTATCAGCTCTATTTGTAGCCATAATTACTTTAACATTGGCCATTTGATCGAACCCATCCATTTGTGTCAATAACTCTATCAATATTCTTTGAACTTCTCTATCGGCACCTGTTTGAGCATCAAATCTCTTTGTGGCGATAGCATCAATTTCATCAATGAAAATAATCGATGGAGAATTTTCTCTCGCCAATCTGAAGACATCTCTCACCATTCTTGGACCTTCACCAAGATATTTTTGAACAAATTCAGAAGCCACGACTCTGATAAATGAAGCAGATGATGAATTAGCAACTGCCTTAACCAACATGGTCTTACCAGTACCTGGAGGACCATATAACAAGACACCCCTTGGAGGATCTATACCAATCTGTTTATACAAATCTGCCTGAAGTAATGGTAATTCAACGGCTTCTCTGATTTCTTGCTTCTGCATATCCAATCCACCGATATCATTATATGTGACATCTGGCTTTTCATCTTCTCCAACAATGGAAATTGAAGAATCTGCTTCAGGTGGTAAGATATCAACCAATGCATTTGAATGACGATGCAATGCCACTGATGAAGAAGGTTTCAATAATTCTCTATCCAAGGTGGACAAGATCCTCACGACATAATTTGACCCTGTAGTTGAAGAGACAATACCTGTTTGTTGATCGATTGGCTCCAAGAATTGGCCTATGACCAATGGAACAGATTGAATTCTCTTCACTTCTTCTTGTGCTCGGATCAATTCTCTTTTCAAATGACGTTGTTCATCTTTTATATATTCTTCTTGTAACGATAATAACTCCAACTCCTTCTCCAATTTCTTCAATCTTAAATACACATCATTGGCTTCTCTTGACTGTTGTAACTTTGTAGATGATTTTTTCAACAAAGAATTACTCTGACTGATCAAATCACCTTGCTGTGCAGTACTGATCCCAAGCTCTTCCATTGCCTTTAATTGTATTACAGTGTTTTTTGTCAGGTTGTTAAATTCTTTATTTGTTTGTTTGTGGTTTGGCCACCCAAATTTTTGTTCTCTTTAAAAATTCCACACCATCTATCTTCCTAAAACGGTTAATTTGGGCAAGAAGTACACTACTTTTAATGTTAGGAGAGGGACAGTTGTGTTAGCAATCAGTGTAAGATGATGCTTTTACTACTACATGGGTTCGGCGGGATGTTGATTATCGGGTATAACTCATTTCTATAAGATTAGACTATTTCCAAAAGCTCATAATTCTTAATACTCAGTGCAATGTTTTCTTCAATCGCTGAAAGTTTGCTGTACCCGGGATCTTCAATATGATCAAGGTTTCGGATATAATGAACATGACTCTGGATCGCATTCCGTAATCTATTTACAGAGCTCCATGTAACCTCGTCCCTATGTGGATTGTCGTGTGAAGTTGATATCAGGTCTTTCAAAACGGTTAGAGCCATGATCTCAAGTGTTTTTACAAGTTTAACATGTCTCTTATCTGAAGTTTTGTTGAGGATGGTGAATGAATTCAGCTTTTCAAAATAAATCGAGTGCAAGCAATCTATCTGTTCTTTGAATGATAACTCATTTCGAAGTTGAATGAAATAGTGCAAAAAATCGATAGTTTGATGAATCGATAGTTGATGTGATTGCAATTCAATTATCAAGTTTTGAAATTGATTGAAAAATGAAGTGAAATATTTGGCATTTTGCTTCTTTAATTGATCATCACGTTCCATTGTGACAAATTTGTTGATTTTCTTATTGAAGAACTTGTGAAGTATTATATTTGTCTCGAAATTTGGCTTAATCTGAAAAGATTTCATCTTTAACAAATTTTTGATTAATTTATTGTCATTGAAATCACTCATATCTTCCAATACCGGTTCTAATTTCGTTACCGACTTCAAATAATCATTAAAAAGAGTCACATCAACTTCCACTTTTTCACTATATTCATCAAAGGCTTGAACACTTTTCCTGAACAATCCTAAAGTATGAAGTGTTGTGATGTAGACATCCAACACATAATTATTTAAAGGAAGCCTCTTTCCAAATGGATTCAAGTCCAGTAACTCAATCAGTGAGGGCACCATATGCGAACTCTTATAACCTGGTGGTTCAGTGAAACGAATTTTTTGCTGTATCTTATCTTCCTCACAAATCTTAAACCACGATCTCATTATATTTATCGACCTCGAAACATATTGCAAATTCCCCCTCTTCAGATAACACAAGGCATAGGCATTTATCAATTGTGGATCAATTTCTCTCCATTCCAAAATCTTCAATGCTCTTGAGAAACAGGCATCAGCATGCTGCACCACAAATACATCATTATTATCCACCTCTGATAACGAAAACAAATAGAGTGAGAAAATCTTGTTATCCAAACCATCTTTCTTAGTCAACGAGTCAAAGAATTCAACTGCCTTGATAGGCTTGGTAGAGTTGAAAAGTGCCTTCAATGCAGTACTCAAATGAATCACTGAAAGCTCCTCTTTTTCTCTCAATTTTTCCAATATCTTGAGAATCGAGTCGCAAAGTTTATCACTAATCGGTCTTTTTAGCTTTGACAAACCTTCAAATAAAATGCTATAAGTATATTCATTAGGCTGTATTCCCCATTTCTTTCTGTATTGATATAGAGACAAGGCTTCGTCCAGTCTTTCCCTTTCCAACAAGTATGCCATAACATAATTCATAGCAACAACTCCCTTCTTCTGTGCCAATTTACAAACGTAGATAGCCTTACTGACTTCATCTCTTGCCAAGAATTTACTAACATCTTTATTAACGATCTCTGCATCTTTCAACTGCTCACCACTTATTCCAAGGAATGAGTAAATTAACCTCTTATTAGGATTTTTGAAAAGCTCTTTCAATTGATCCTCGGTGAATTTTGTCTCCGGGGACAAGTCTTCAAGTGTCACGTTAAGTTTCTTCTCTATCACGGCCTTGGCAGTGGCCTTTGATAACGGTTTAAATGACTTTGAAACTTCATATCTTTTTGCCTTCTCTTCCTTATATTTCAGATCTCTCTTGGATATAGGTGGCTTCACCACATTCATCTTGGTGAACATATCTAAGCTCTGCTTCATCCTACCAGTTCGGCAAGATGTCGAGTGTAAGTATCTGATCATAACTTGTTCCGGTCTTGATACAGTAAGGTTTTCCACTAAAACAAAAATTTACATAAAAAATATTTTTTTCCTTTTCATATGCGATGGGATCTCTCTATTACGTCGAGTGTTTTATTTTGATTTGAATTTTTATTCATCATGTAAATCTATAAGAAGTAAAAGGCTTAAAAGACTAAACCTAAAGAGAAACTTGTCAAGACACTTAGGCCTAATAAGACGTTGAATTGGAATTTATCAATCACCAATGCCGACGAACTTGTACTGAAAAATTTATGAATATTGTCTTTCAAATTATCATACAACTGCAAGATGAAGATCTTAATATTATGTTTATCAAAAGGTGGCAAGTGAAAAGAAACAATATCTGTCTCTTTCTGTTGTTGCTTCTGCTGCTGCTCTGGGGTGCTCAATGGTTTTATTCCGACAGTTTCAGCAACGATAGGACTGGCAACTGTAGTTGTTGTTGGTGAACCAGTATTGTTATTATTTTCCAACATTTCCTTGACTTTGATTTCAAAAGCATTAACCAATCTTCTCCTCTTGAGTGGTTCAAATAATAATTGCACCACAACAAATAAGACTAAATTAACACCCATGATGAGAATTGTACCCCATGTGGAGAATTTTCTAATCTTATCGGACCAAATTTGTTCTTCGTGGTATCTAGTCAATATACTAGTTGTTAGTTTTTCATCATTTTCATCTTTCTTCAGTTCTAAATCTTGCATTATTTGGAAATTTTCATGTTCTTGCTTCTCCAAGATGTGATCATTTTTATATAACTCTGTGAATCTTTCTAAATCTTGTAAAGACCATGAATTTTGTCTTTGTAACAACTCATTGATTTGCTTTTGTGACATTGATCTCAATTCTATCGATTTGTTATATGCAGTCTTGGCCTTTGCCAATTCTAATTTCAATTTTTGCTTTGCAGCTTCCTTTTCCATTATATCTTGTTTCAAATTCTCAACTTTAGTATACCCGGTCAATTCATTGATTATTCTTAAAACTATGGGGAAGGCATTTTTCAATTCTTCAGCGTTATGTTTCAACCGATCACTTAAATGTTCTCTATATGATTTATCCTGTGGATGCTTTTGTTGTTGATCTTCAGCATCGTTTTGATGCTGATGATGATTTTCCCCATATTTCTTCAATTCTTGCTTCAATTGTTGGAAATTCTCATTCTCTTTAATTTTCTTAACCAATTGTTGATACGATCCAGATACTTTTAAATCATCTTGATCGGTTTTACCGAGATCGGAAACTTTTCTTTGATTCTGAACCAGTTTTTCAAGCAATTCCACATTCTGATGAGATTCTTCCAATTGTTTCTTCTTCGTCTCTATAAAATTATCATGCTCTTCCTTAGCTAATGTCTTTTGTAATTCTTCTCTCTTTTGTATACCTTCCTTCCATTGATTGATTAAATTGTCATCTATAACTTTGTCATTGGAATTCTTTGAAGAGATTTGCCTTACCAGTACCTTAATACCATAAGATGGTGTTAACAATAGCCTTATCGGCAACGTCTTACGAGTAATAATTATCATTAACCAGTGTTCTCTAGCTAGCTATATTATGATTATCCCATATAGAAAACGCAAAAAAAATCCCATAAATAAAAAAGAAAAAATAGCACAAAATGCACAAAGCAGATATATATAAATCTTGACATATTCATATCGACAAATAACATTGAAACAAGATGGTGGGGTTCAGTATGAAGATCAAGAAAGATGAAATCCAGAAGAAGAAAACCACTGGTGCGTTTTCAATAAACAAGAATCGAGTCATGGTGCCGAAGAAAATCATCATGTCAAATAATGCAGAAGATGAAGATGATGATGATAATGAGTTCAAGAAAATATCGATACAAACATTGGAAGATTTGAAACCGGATCTGCCGAAAGAAATCATAATACCACTTCATCTGAACAAATCGTTGATCACTCTGCGGAATTTTGAAAAAGAACTGATCACACCGAGCAACACTAATACTAATGACAAGTTATCCTTTGGTTTAAACATACTTGAACCAAAGTCTTCTTCTAACGCACAAACACTGACCACTGATATTCTCACCACCACCACCACCAATACTACTACCACTACTTCTGTTGTTGCTGCTGCTGATGCTCCTGATACCACTAACTTACCAAACGATGAGTCGCAAAAACAGGAATCATTGAGTGATCAAGCAAGAGCATCATTGCTTTCCAATGAAGACATAGATGCGACAACGATACCGAGAAATAACGACAAGAAGCGCGTATTGACACTGTCACTGTTACTAATTGGTAACGATAACCACCACCACGATGCTGATAATGATGATGAGCCTAATTATTCAAAGATATCAGTGGACGATTTCGGATTACTGTTTTTGAAAGGGTTAGGTTATAAACCTGACCAAGACACAAGGGCAAAAGAGGTTGCGGAACAAGATAAAAAAAGGAGGAAAAAATACGGGAATCAAATAGGATTAGGTTCAAAATGATTAATTTTATAGAATAATGAATTTATAATTATAAAAAATTTATCTGGTATCGTTGTTGTTATTGGTTTTGTTGTTATCATCAATGTTTAGAAACCACAAGGGATCACTTGTGAATTTCCGATAATGTGGTTCTCGTAATGCATCTATCGATGCCATTTGCTTTAAATGTTCATAAAATTCCATTCGAAACAAATGCCAATTCTGTGTTGAATTCACATTATAATACATTGAATTGAATTCAAAATGTCTTGGCATCATCATCATCAATTGTTGTTGTCTCTTTGAGAATTTATAAGAATTTTTAGAATTGTAATAATCAATCGATGATTTATAAATATTTGCCTTTAACCTTTCCTGAATTTTCTTCACCTCTTTATCGTCGTTATCATTGTCATCTTCATTCATGGTTAATGATCTCTTGTAATACAATTCATTCAATTCATTTATACTCTTAGCTTCTTCTTCTTGTTTTTCAATTTCCTTCTTTGGATCTTCCGTCATTGTTACAGTGATCACTCCATTGTCCACGTTATTCATACCGCATATCAACAATTGTATCTCATTGATACATCTTCTCAAGTCTTGTTTACAAAATGCAAGGATTTTTTGCAAGATGGAATAATGTATATCAAATCTCATAATCATTGATATTATTGATAAATACATAGTGACAAATGTTTCATTTATCTTTTTGAATTCAAATGTGGTAACTTGAGTTAACCAATGTGGCAATTTCAAAATTTCATCATTAGTTATAGTTAACACTATTGGTTTCCTTGTGATCATTAATATTGTTTTCAAAATGCTGAAAAATGTTTCATCATCTTCTGGAATTTCATCGAACATAATGCAACTATCTTGTTTCATATGATTATCATATTTTTGATGCAATGCCATTTCCTTCACCTCTTTTTTATCAATTGTGGAAGAATCCAAATTATAAACGTATGCGTTCAAATCATTCAATATGGCCTCCACTGCCGCGGTCTTACCAACACCATGATCACCAGTGATGATTACAATTGGTAATTCTTGATCCTTCTCAACGTCATCTTCCTCCAATTCCAATAAATCATTCACGATGAATGAATCCCATTCTTGAAATGAATCATCTTGATATTTTTTGAAAAGGTGACTTCTATTTGGTTTCTTCTTTGGTAGATTTTGGAAATTTTCTTTAAACCAATGAGTTAATTGTCTTGATTTCTTAGATGGGATTAATAAACTATGATGACTTTTCGGTTTGATTAAATTACAAAGAAGTAAATTGTTTTGTAATTTATCTCCCTGAAACTCTTTAGTCTCCAGTAATGACAATAATTCAATCAATCTTGGATTACTATTACAACTTTTGATCTTTTGTTGTATTGCGTTATGAATTTGATCATCTGAAACTGGATTATAGGTGTATTTGTAAACGGAATCATTAATAAATTGTTGTGATAACATCGGTCCAAACCTTGAATCATTCAAATCTTGTTTTAACAAATCAACATCATTTTTTGTCAGTATCCTCTTTAAAGTCAACCCTAATTTCCTATGTTTGATATCGTTATGATCATAAATATGGAATTCATCTTTCCGCAAGATTGGCTCCGGTATAGTCTTATTTATACCTTTATCCTTCATTATTTTAGAAACCAGTGCTGCTGTGGCAACGTCTTGGAAAAATGAATGATTATTTTTCGGTAATGATTGAACATTAATGTCTTGCTTTGCGATTTGCTTTTCAACTTTTTCCAATTGTCGTTCTTTGAAACTTTGTAGCACATCACTTGCAGAGACTTTTGACTTGAATTGTTGTTGTTGTGATTGCAGATTTGTTGATTCTGCTATTATTTCAATCTCATCTTCACTCATTTTCCTATGCTTGGGCTTTTGTTGACCTAATATATCTTTAATACTGACCAATTTCCCCATTTGATCATTGTCATCATCGTCATCAGTTATAGTTGATACCGCCAACTCTGAACCATCTTCGACTTCGTCATCATCACTTGAAGATGAGCTCAATAACTCAATAGGAGTATCTAAACCACGCAATTTACAAGGATCAATTTTCAATGAAACCATCATCTTTCTCTTCACCGTTGATGTCAAATTGAAGATATCACGCGGATTAATTCTATCCCGTTGTAAAAATTTCAATTTCGATGGAGATAATTTCAACGTGATAGGCAATGAAGGTGTCTCTTCTTCCTTTTGTTCTGGTTCCTGTTTCAAAGTTGGTTTCCCCTTCCTCTTTTGTACATCTAATGTTGGTCTTTGTTGTTGTGATCCCGATAGTATATCCATTAAATTCGATCTCATTTTTGTTGTTGTTGTTGTCCTGTTTCTCGTAATAGAGTGGGTTCTGGGTACTGGTGCATCATTCTGATCTTTTTTCTTGAAAGAAGACGGTGTTTTGAAAAACCCTTCGATGTTGGATTGCATTACAAGTATCTCTCATCAAGAGGGTCTATCCCATCATCAAGTTTTGCTAATTCTTACAGTTATTTTTTTTTTCCTTTAAAATGAAAACAAACGCGAAATGTATGCTTAATATGTACAGTACGTCTAGTATGTGAGATGGTAAAAGAGAATGACAAGGATAGTAGATAGTGGATTATAGTAGTTTACAATTGAATGAGATAATTATAATGGAACCTCCCAAAATGTGTTAAATATACACATACATATATATAGAGACAAACCCCCTTGAACCTAATATCTTTCTTTCATTCTAGATGCAACAGTTCTCAAATTACCATAAACTTTACCAGGAGGAGAACCCAAGATCAACGATACAACGGCTTCCCTGGCAATTCTAATATGAGTGAATCCACCCAAGATGTGAATTTTGGAATCTGCCAATACTATTCTTGTTCTTGTAGCATTTTCAATGGCAAATTTGGTCTTACCATCTTTACCAGCAATTCTACCGATGGCTCTTGATAAATGATCTCCGTGTAAAGTTTTAACATCTTTAATTTCAAAAGTTTCGATATATAAATCATCTAATCTTAATAATGCAATGGAATCATCGACATCAAACCCCAAGGTGAACAGTTTTATAAAATCTGCACCTTTTTGTAAAGCACCAGGATCAGTGGTTTTATTATTTGTTCTCAATTCCACAGTCTTGGTTTTCAAATTCATCCTCACTTGTAATTTCAAATGATCAACTAAAGGAGGATATATCTTTGGCCATGTATTTTTCAAAGGGGTCATTCTATGAGGAGGAACAGGCACCTT
The DNA here is from genome assembly GCA_003706265.2 of Nakazawaea holstii. Classification (NCBI taxonomy): domain Eukaryota; kingdom Fungi; phylum Ascomycota; class Pichiomycetes; order Alaninales; family Pachysolenaceae; genus Nakazawaea; species Nakazawaea holstii. The sequence goes on along the minus strand of PPKU02000011.1, from coordinate 125,880 downwards.
TCTATTTTCCAATTTGACCTTCATCCCCAGTGTTGAGGCACTATTGAAACGTGGTTTCCCACTCTCGTCTAATACCAAGCCATCTGTGGTCTTTTTCAGTGGTTCGTTTTGTAAATGGAGAGCAGAAGATTCCTCATTTCCCGTGATTTCAGAGTCTATGAGTATATCGTCTGTGTCCTGTGTGTGTTGTGGTGGTGGTATATCTGTAGCTGGAGTGATTGCCTTGACGGCAGTAGGAGCAGCCATATTATCTTGTACTGTATTATATTATCTTGTATTGTACTGTATTATATCTCTCTATCTCTTCTCTAAAAGAAAAAAAAAAATTTTCGCGAAAAAAAAAACTTTTTCTTTGTGGGTGGGGCACACGACTCTTTGGCAGCCAGTTTGACACTTTTCACTATAACTATATATATAGATATATGATGAGGAGTGTATATCTATATAGAGATAGGTATAGTATATATGAGTCTATGTTCAGTGCTGTGTAGAGGTTAGTTTCTATATTTTTCCCCTTGTGAAGTAACTAACTAAGTAACTCATCCCGAAGGCCAAAGGCAAACAGCAAGAGCCAAGAGCAAAAAGCGAAAAAATATCGCAATTTCCAAACGTATTGCAAGTACTACAACATTCCATATAATACACCCAGACCTACTTCCTGTTCATATCACTCATATCTTCAAAGTATCCATATCCCCCCTGTCCATCTTCACCGGATACTCGCATCCATCCTGTATATATACATATCTCATCCCACAGCATACACTATCATTAAACACAGAACAAGAGTCGATAATTACATCAAAAGTTTAACCCCCGGTGCCGAATCGATCCCATTATATTACAATTATCAACAATGTTAAGACATCATATAAGTCGAAACAGCTATAAGCGAAGACTCATTCCATCACCATTGCATGGATCCATACCAAGAATATTCTCGATACCACCAGTAGCAATACGATATGGTGGTTTCAATTTACACAATTTACAATGTAAAAGATTTTATAGTAGTAATGACGAAAGGAAACCATTACATACAAAGGAACAACTATTGGCACAATCAAGACATGCACTAGATAGTTTGAAAATAAGATTCAAATGGGCTTTAATCAGACAAAATAGACCTTTTAATATGGATGAAATAAGTGCTTTCATATCATGGATCGTTATGGGTAATTTATTATGGTTTATCATTGGAACTACAACTTTTGTCAGTTTAATTTTTTATTCATTTGACAAGTTTTTAAACAATCAAAATGCCAGAAATAAGACAATGTTGAAATTGTTAAAATTTGATACAAATAATTTGAAAATATCCATTGATCAAAATTTCAAAATCAATTATAAAGATGGGTTTTTAATTTTCCATAATGTAAATGTAAATAATTTTGAAATACAAAGAATTTGCCTAAATTTATCTTTCCAAAAATGGCATGAAGGTCGAGGCTTGATCAAAGAATTGGAAATTAATGGATTAAGAGGTGAATTGACAATTGATCAAGATAGTGAATTTGATATGACAAATTATTTTCAATCGAAAAATTATGAATTGGAAAACTTTGTCATTAAGGATTCTATAATAAATTTCAACGGTGATAACAAGTTACAAATTTTCCATTGTCAATTGGATAAATTACGTAACAATTGGATCTTGTACGATTTTTTCAATTGTGATAATTGTAATGGTGCCATTAATGATTCATTGTTCACTATACATACGAAGCAAGTTAATAGAAATTATGCATCATTTGAAGAATTGGAAAAGATCAATGTTATACAACAACAAAAGAAGGATCGTCGTCATAATTTTGCAATGCAAGATATTATTGATTCAATATTGATGAGAAGGAAATCATTTGATTTAGATACAAATTTGAATCCAATCGAGGTACAAAGAGAAGAATTGAATAAAATTATCAGATTTAGAATTGATGAATTAGATTTATCCAAAGTGGCTAAACCTGGAAATTTCCAATGGTTAGATTCAGGTAAGATGGAATTAATCGCAGATATCACATTCCCACCACCAAGAATTTCAACACGTAATGATGAATATCAAATTACTCAAGAATTGAAAAGTTTAATCACTGGCATTTATGAAAATTTAACAAACACCACAACAAGACATACGAATAATAACGAAATTAATAATGAAACTAATAACACTAAAATGAATAATGACATTAACGATATAACCAAAAAGCAAACACAAAGAGAATATGTAATGATTGATTTCAAATTACAATTTAAAGATTTGAAACTGAGTTATCAACTGAATACTATCGATCCAGATTTAGTCAAATTTATCAACAATTATAACCCTGATCAAAATTATCAATTGATAACATCACAAGATTTAGATAATTTGATCCTGGATGATGAAAACACCACATCAATTTTCGAACAACACGATTTCTTGTTCCAAGATAAAAACCATCATCATTTAGATGAGATATTATTACCACCAATCACTTTTAGAATCATTAAAAATGTTGAACAATTAAGTCTAATAGATTTGGATAATACAGTGGCTTTAGAATTGATCAACAATTTGAACAATTTGAAGATGGAGAACGATATGAGAGTGAAGAGATATACAGATGGAAGTTATTTGATCAAGAACTTGATCTTGGTGGGATTAGGTGTCTGTCTAATCTGATTCTATCCATATCTCTATCCATATCTCTATCCATATCTCTATCCATATCTCTATCCATATCTCTATCCATATCTCCCCCAACACAGTCAGATGAGGCGCCCAAAAAGAAACGAAAACGAGAATTTTTTTTTTTTTTTTTTTCGCGAAACAAAACAAAAACAGCACACAGTAAAGAGAAAGAGAGAAAGAGACAGAGACAGAAAAATTTTCTTTTATCTAAGGACTAGTTATTGATTGGATACTTTATCTAGATATTACATACATACAGATACCACGATGGCTTCTGTTGAAACAACTTCTTCTTCTGGTTACCAATCCTCAGGTGCCGCCACCACCACTGCTGTCAAGTTGAACAAAAACATTGCCACTTTGAAAGAAACTTCCAAGACGGCTATTGACATCCATGGTAATGTATTCACAGTTCCTGATTACACCATTAAGGATATCTTGAGTGCCATTCCTAAACATTGTTACGAACGTAGATTGTATCAATCCTTGGGTTATGTCTTGAGAGATGTCGTTTGTGTGCATTTGTTGGCATTTGTTGGTTACAAATTGATTCCAATGTTACCAAATACCGTAATGAGATTTATCGGTTGGAACGTGTTGAGTTATTGTATTGGATTGTTTTATTTTGGGTTATGGATCTTGGCTCATGAATGTGGGCATTCAGCATTTAGTGATTATAATTGGGTTAATGATACCGTGGGTTGGGTATTGCATTCATATTTATTAGTTCCATATTTTTCATGGAAATTTTCTCATTCAAAACATCACAAGGCCACTGGTCATTTAACCCGTGATATGGTTTTCATCCCATACACCAAGGAAGAATATCTTGAATCAAAGGGGAAATTCTCCATTGCTGAATTAACTGAGGAAACTCCAATTTATACTTTTCTTACATTGGTTTTCCAACAAATTGGTGGATTACATTTATATTTAAGTACTAATGCCACTGGACAACCACAACCTGGATATTCTGCCCTTGGAAGATCTCATTTCAATCCTTCATCTCCTATATTTGATAAAAAAGATTATTGGTATATCGTCTTGAGTGATATTGGTATGTTAACCACTTTAACCGTTGTTTATCAATGGTATAAGAATTTCGGATTGTTCAACATGGCTGTATTATGGTTAGCACCATGGATGTGGACAAACCATTGGTTAGTGATGGTTACATTTTTGCAACATACAGATCCAACGATGCCACATTATGAAAATGATGAATGGACATTTGCCAAAGGTGCCGCTGCCACTATCGATAGAAATTTCGGATTCATTGGTCAACATATCTTCCATGATATCATTGAGACTCATGTCTTGCATCATTACGTTAGTAGAATTCCATTTTATAATGCAAGAGAAGCCACTGAAGCTATTAAGAAAGTTATGGGTCAACATTATAGATATGATGGTGAAAATATGTGGCTTAGCTTGTGGAAAGTTGCAAGAAGTTGTCAATACGTTGATGGTGATAATGGTGTACTCATGTTTAGAAATCATAACAATGTTGGTGTTAAACTTTGAACCCCTTTGCATATATTTATCTATTTATATATATATAAAAGTAATTCATTTTATAAGTATACATATCATATTAAATTGGTATTTGTTCTCAATCTACCACCTCTGAAATTCCCAAGACATTTATTATTAAATTGTACCCTTTGTAACCTTCTCCATGCTTCTTCGATATGTTCTGCTTTCAATGGATATTTGGAATCATCTGGAGGATCGAAAAGATAATGTTTCAACCTTTTCCTTTTCAATTCTTCAACACTTGATACATTATCCTTGGCAATTTGATCTTCTAAATGACGTACTTTTAACAGTTCCTCAGTGATACTACAAACCATTTCAAAAGTTAAAAATCCCAAGATGTCAATGACATCATCATGTGGCCTTTGATCTGTTAAATGTGATACACCACACCATTCTCGAAATCTTTTCAGTTTACGAAATGTAAATGATGCTTGTCTACATTCAGACCAATGTACATATTCATCTTTCGTCATGTTCCTAGTTCTCTCATCATTAGTTTTCAACCTTTTCAACGAGGCAATAGTCAGTTCCTTCTCGGCATCGTCTAATTCCACTTCATCACTATTATCAACTGGTTGTTCATTGAACATGAATTGTAATTCCCATGGTAATTTTATATTAGATTTCTTGAAATTCTTCAACATCTTATTATCCAGTCCCGCACTGCCACCAGCACCATTTGATAACAGTGCCGATGGTCCCTGGGTACCAGCACTCTCTTCAATTAAATCATTCCCAGTACCAATATTTCCCTCCTCTTGATCTTTAGCATTCTTACGAACATCCTTCCAACTCAAATACGTCCTCAATCTATTCACCTTCAGCTTATCATGCCTTATCAAGAAAATCACATCTTCCGGGGATATGCTTTTCGAATTTCTAGCATACGCAGTTTGTGAACTCTTTAATACAATCTCCACCACTTGTCCACGAACGATATCTTCAATCAACAGTAATGTCTCTGGCATGGGATCCTCGGTTTCTCCAGAGACAAACATCATCTGTTGGATCTCAGATTTATATCTATGCTTGTTGTCCTGACTCATGGTCTTATGCTACTTGTACTGATTAATTGTTTTAGCTAACCACACACAGACTACAACTCTTTAAAGATGTTTTAATTTATTTTTTTTGTTTCTGAATTTTTCATATACAAAGTTTACAACTTCTACAATGTCTTACACCTAGAGTATACCGTATACTTCTATTCTATGGAAAAGGGGAGCAAAGCTGTGTTTAAGTCATATCTTATCTCAATAATTTGTGGCTGATATGTTGTAGTGTCGTAGTTTCTTCTAGTACCATTCGTTATAGTGGTGCCAAGAGGGATAATGATGCGTAATCCAAACACAACAATCTAAAAATTGATTGGATTGGATTCTAAGACTGTGATAGGGCTATGGTGATGGGTAGGTGATATGTTATCTCCAATATATAACCACTCTCTGCTTGTTGTACACCAAGTCAATTGATTGTTCAGTAGATTTATATGGGAGAAAAGACGTGTCCATCCACCCATAAAAAGACCAAAAAGAATTTTGAACAACTTTTGACAATACCATTGTATATACATAATTACACCACTTAGTAGGAACAGCAGCCATGAGTGAACAATCTACTCCTTTGGAGATGACCCCTGAACCGGAGTTTCTGGCAAAGAAGAGGAAAGGAGGAGCTCAACCGGGCTCCAAAGTCAGTGCAGAGATCTTGGCTAGAAGGAAAGAAGGTCGTATCAAGGCAATGGCAACGATGCAATCACAGATTGAGAAATCTGGTATCAAGAGAATGGAACCAATTAACAAATTGGCAACTTCCAATATAGTACCCGTTCCTTTGATCAATCAAAAAAATTATTACACCGATTATTTGAAAAAAGATGATCAAATGATGATGTTAAGAGACATTAAAGAGTTCAATTTTAAATTGAAAGAGACAAAACTGCAAAAATTGCTGGAAAAACTGAAACTGGTGAATAGTAGCACTGCAACCCCTGATATCAATAATCTGTCAATACCTGTTTTGCCACAACCCACCACAGTGACAGCTGATGACAATGATGAAGACGATGATGATGAAGATGATGATATTGAATTCACCAAAGTTGGTTCAGATACCATTGTGATACATCCAGGTACTACGCATATAAGAATTGGTCTTGCCACTGACGTGTATCCAAAGGATGTTCCCAACGTGATTCTGTATCCTAGAACAAATCAACCGGTACAAACTGGTAAACCCATCAATCCAAAAAGGAAAATTCTTGATGATGGGGAAATTGTCATTGATGATGATGAGTTCAATAAGCATAAGAAAACGGTAACTTCTAATTTTAGAGAAAGAATGAGATATTATAAGAGAAGAATTTTACCAAATTCTGCTGAACAATGTTTCAATTTCAACAAGAGAAGTCAAGGTGAAAAAATCCCCGAGCATAATGATATTCACAAGTTTGAATTCGTTAATTCCCAGGAATTATTGAAAGAGAGGCCGTATTTAACTGGAGATGAAGTTTTGAGATTGGATAATTATGATGATTGGTATTTGAGATCTCCTTTAAAAGATGGTGATTTTAATGTAGAAGGTTACAATTCAACACAAGAGGTGTTGGGTGATTTAGAACTTATCATAAGTTCAGTATTGAAGAAGGAATTTCAAATTACGAAAAAAATCAGTAGTAATTATAAAGTTGTATTGATAATACCAAATTTATACAGTAAGACATATGTTGATAGTTTGATGTCATTATTATTGAAAAGTTTGAATTTTGGCAAAGTTGCCATCATTCAAGAGGGAATAGCTGGCACTTTTGGCTCAGGGATTTCCTCTGGTTGTATAGTTGATATTGGATCCAATACGACAAAGATAAGTTGTATTGACGAAGGCATGATTTTGGAAAATTCACAGATTAATTTAAATTATGGTGGTAATGATATCACAAGACTGTTTGTCACCATGCTTTTACAAAATCAATTCCCATATCGTGATATTGACTTGAATGATATCAATGACTTACGGTTAGCCAATGAATTGAAAGAGAAATACGTCACTTTTCAAGATGCCGATGTGGCAATTCAAGTTTATAATTTCATGGTTAGGAAACCAAACAAGTTGACTGAAAAATTTGAATTTAAAGTTTTCGATGAAGTGATGGTTAGTGCAATGGGTTTATTTTATCCTGAGATGTTTAAAGCTTTAAATCCACCTCTGAATGCTAAATCAAGCCAGGAACTTTTCACAAGACATACCGATTATTTCACTGGTAAATTAGATGACCCAGGTTCCATTGCCCAGGAAAATTCATCATCGAAAAACCATATTGTTTTCAAAGAGGAAAAAGCATTGTTACAATACTTGAGTGATATTGCTGGAGAGATTCAACCTTTTAGGAAACCGGATGAATTAGAAAATTTCACCCCACTTGATATTCTGATCATTGAATCAATAAGTCAATGTTCATATTTGGATCTGGCAAGGTTGAAGAAATTATATGAAAATATTTTAATTGTTGGTGGTAGTTCCAAGATCAGTGGATTTGACAACATCTTGTACGATAGAATAAACATTTGGAGATCAAGATTATTATCGAGTTCCAATTTGGAAGAGATTTTTAAAATCATTGATCTGGAAAAGCAAGAGTTTTTGAAAACAAGAGAGAAAGATGATCCATATGTGATCTCTGCCGATCTCATGATCAAGATCGAAGAATTGATCAACACCGGCTCGATATTACCAGTGGAGATCTTGTCATCTTCAAGAGAAATTGATCCAGAAATCTTGTGTTGGAAAGGTGGTTCCGTGTTTGGTAGGATCAAAGTGGTCAATGAGATGATGGTGGATTACAAAGAATACGATCTTCTTGGGTTGAGATGTTTCCAACACAAGTCTATGTTCAATTTTTAGATAGAGATAGCTTATTAACATTAGTGTCTATTTTACAATCAGTAAAAACCGTGTAGTAGATGGACTTAAGAAGATTTGGAGATATCGATTTACGTTTTTTTTATTTGTCAGAAGAATTGTCATTTTAAGGAAAAAAAATCCCACACTCACTAACTCAATTCACTATTTACATATTTTGGCGAAAAGACCCCCCATACTGTATACTATTGCGAGGACATGTTTCTTCACAATGGGGTTAGAAGGTCATTGATCTCTTTGGAGAAGACCGCTGTCAGTCGAAGTGTCCTTCATGGGTCTTCGATATTATCTGGAAGTCATTACTCAATATTGAAATACCCAAGAGCCACAATTTTTCAAAAGAGTCTCATCTCTCGATCTTTCACCAGTACATGTTTGAAATTACAAGATACAAAGGGTAAGAAAGTGGTAGCACCACTGCTGCCAGAAGCAGGAGTTGTCAAGTCGGAACTGAAGACAGACCTGAAGACGAAGCCCAAGAATGGGAATTCCATAGGTGATGAGGAACCCGGTATGGTATCACAATGGAAGATTATCAAGGATTTGATGACATATCTTTGGCCTAAGGATAAGCCATCGGCAAAAGTGAGAGTTGTTATCGCCTTGGCGTTATTGATTGGTTCCAAATTGTTGAACGTGCAAGTTCCATTTTTTTTCAAATCCATCATCGACTCGATGAACGTTGATTGGGCTAATGACGTTGGAGTACTCACTAGTGTTGTCGGTGGGATCATATTAGCCTATGGTGGTGCCAGGTTCGGTGCTGTGTTGTTCGGTGAGTTAAGGAATGCCATATTCGCCAAAGTGGCTCAAAGTGCTATTATGAAAGTTGCCCATAATACGTTTGTCCATTTGTTGAATTTAGATTTAAATTTCCATTTATCTAGACAGACTGGAGGTTTAACTAGGGCAATTGATAGAGGAACAAAGGGTATTTCATATGTGCTTACAGCAATGGTTTTCCATATTATACCCATCACTTTTGAAATAAGTGCTGTATGTGGTATATTAACTTATAATTATGGAGCTGGATTTGCACTGATTACATTCTTCACAATGTTGGCTTACTCTGTGTTCACCATTAGAACAACGGCATGGAGAACAGGTTTCAGAAGACAGGCAAACAAGGCGGATAATGAACTGGCAAGTGTGGCATTGGATTCATTGATCAATTATGAAAGTGTCAAATATTTCAACAATGAAGCTTATCAATCTATGAAATATGATCGTGCATTGACCAAATACAAAGATTCATCGATCAAAGTTGCCACATCGTTACTGTTTTTAAATTCGGGACAAAATTTGATTTTCACATCACTGTTAACTGGGATGATGTATATGGCATGTCAAGGTGTTGCCGCTGGATCATTAACTGTTGGTGATTTGGTGTTGATCAACCAGTTGGTTTTCCAATTGAGTGTTCCATTGAACTTCCTTGGAAGTGTTTATAGAGAATTGAAACAATCATTATTGGATATGGAAACTTTATTCACTTTGCAAAAAAATGATGTCAAGATTAAATCATTACCAAATGCTCCACCTTTACAATTCATTAAGGGTGAAATCAGATTTGAAAATGTTAGCTTTGGTTATCATCCAGATAGACCAATTTTGAAGAATTGTTCATTCACTATACCACTGGGTGAAAAAGTTGCCATTGTTGGACCATCTGGTAGTGGTAAATCTACAATCTTGAGACTCTTGTTTAGATTTTATGATCCAAATGAGGGTAAGATTTACATCGATGGACAAGATATTTCTAAAGTTGATTTAGACTCGTTGAGGAAATTGATCGGAATAGTACCACAGGATACTCCATTGTTCAATGACACCATTAAGGAAAATGTTAGATATGGATTACTATCATCTAGTGATGACGAAGTGATGAGGGCAATACATCAAGTACAATTGGACAAATTGATAAAGGACTTACCAGATGGAATCGACACCATGGTTGGAGAAAGAGGTATGATGATTTCCGGCGGTGAAAAGCAAAGATTGGCAATACTGAGATTGTTATTGAAAAAAGCACCAATTACATTTTTCGATGAAGCCACATCAGCCTTGGATACCCATACGGAGCAATCGTTATTGAAAACAGTCAAGGAACTTTTCAAAGAAACCAAGAATACCAATGTTAGTATCGCACATCGGTTAAGAACTATTGCTGATAGTGATAAGATTATCGTTTTAAGTAAAGGACAAGTTATAGAAGAAGGTAGTCATTATGGATTATTGGCAAAGGAAGATTCATTGTATAAGGAGTTATGGACAATTCAAGAGGATTTGGATATTGATGAGGAATTGATTGAGAATTTGCAAGAGCAAGAGGCAAAGATCAGTGGTGGTGGTGAGACCGTTAAGCATTAGAAGATACATATACAAATGTCAAAAATCTTCCTCATATTCTTTATAAAAACAATTGAAATTGTTTCAAACTTTAAAAATTCATGTATTTATATTATATATATTTAATAATTGTGCACGAAAGATCTATACAGAAAAGTTATTATAACAATTTTCTGTCAACAAATTCTTGGTATAAAGCCTTACCCAATCTTGCTGGAGATGGTTCGACAATGACACCGGCACTGGTCAAGGCAGCAATCTTTGATTTGGCATCACCTTTACCACCTGCAACGATGGCACCGGCGTGACCCATTCTTCTACCTGGTGGAGCAGTAACACCAGCGATGAATGAAACAACAGGTTTTGGAACATCTCTTGTCAAGTTATATTGTTTTAAGAAATCAGATGCATCTTCTTCTTGAGTACCACCAATTTCACCGATCAAGACAATACCTTCAGTTTCTGGATCGTTTAAGAATAAAGTTAAGGCATCGATAAAGTTAGTACCTGGGAATGGATCACCACCCATACCAATGACTAAAGATTGACCCAATCCAACTTCAGTGGTTTGAGCAACAGCTTCATAAGTCAAAGTACCTGATCTGGAAATGACACCGATCTTACCACGTTTATGGATATTAGATGGCATAATACCAATTTTACATTGATCTGGTGAGATCAATCCGGGACAATTACCACCAACCAATCTTGTCTTTTCTTGAGTCTTTAACATTTGATGAACTCTCAACATGTCATGTTGTGGAATACCTTCTGTGATGCAAACGGCCAATGAAATTTCAGCTTCAATGGCTTCTTCAATGGCAGCGGCAGCAATTGATGGTGGAACAAAGATACCTGTTGCAGTAGCACCAGTTTCCTTGATGGCATCTTTAACACTACCAAAGACTGGTTTACCCAAGTGAGTTTGACCGGCTTTCTTTGGGTTGGTACCACCGACGATTTGAGTACCATAGGCTAAAGCTTGTTCAGCATGGAAGGTACCTTGTTTACCGGTAAAACCTTGAAAGATAACTTTTGTATCTGAATTAACTTTCAAATTTGGGATTGTTTTAGCATAATCAGCAAATCTCTTTGACGAAGATGAGAAATTACGGACGAATTGTTTACCCAACATTATGATCTGTCTAAGTGATTGTAATTGTATGTATAAATGACTTGATCTATAAATTGATTAACAAAAAATCGATTCAAATTGTATAAAAAAGTCAACACATTTTCCACAAGAATTTCTCACCGTGAGATTTTCCCAAAGAGAGCGAAATTCGGGTTCATAGAATCCGGGGCGGTGGCTCTGTGCACGACCTTTTTGTACGCAGTTAAACAGCCCCTATTTGTGCTACTTTAAGTAATATTCTGCAGCCCCTTTCAATTCTCATTTAGGTAACACAAGCAGCCCCTGTTTTGTGCTCTTTGTGTTTTTCTTCATAACAAATTCACATGGCGTAAAGGGTGAAGACAATTAGATACAACACAAGATGGATATTAACGCAGCTCAAGTAGTGGATGACGATTGGAATCATATAGTACAATCCCATAGAGATAGCAACAACACCACTACAACACCATTACCACTGCCTCCAAATAACAATGACCTGATAATAGATCAAATATTTGCAAGATTAGAAACAGAATCTGCACAACTGGATAAAAATTTATTGATGTCATGGTTTTGGGCCGGTTATTACCAAGGAGAACTGAATACAAGACTGAAATATGAAACAATATTGAAAGAATTACGAGCTGAGTTGCAAAGACAACAACAGCAGCTGGGGAATAATCCATAACTATTATACAAAATCATTTTCAAACAATGACATATTCATTATAAAATCACGATCATTTTGAACGGCAACCCCATTGATATTCACAACATGATTCGATGAACTGACCTGTGTACCAATCTCACTTTTCCAACCACTCACATCCCATTTCAATCCTTTTGTTTGTAATTCCACCTCTGGTCCAAAGGGTAATAATCCAATGATTCTCTTTTCAATTGCTGTGTCTGTGTTGATCTTGATGAAGTTATCACCTTTGGGAATTATGAATATCAAATCTTCGAAATTCTTGTTGATAAAGTATAATTCCAAATGGCTATTGGAAACTTGAAATTTGTATAATAATGATATAGAATGAATTGTTTGATCTAATCTACCTCCAATTCCACCGATGATAAAAATCTTGTTCTTCGCAAGCGGCACTGATGATTCTCGTTTGTTCTTGGTTTCCAATTGAGCTAATCCATCATAATCGTCAACTTTGGCACCTGTGTACCCAAAGTATAACACTAAATTACAAAGACTTAACAGTTTCATCAAATCAGTACTATACTGCGTCTCCTGATGAATAATCACCACTCCCATCGAACCATATTTTTTCAACGTAACATCCGACACAGAGTCAAAATCTCCAATTATATAATCTGGCTTGTATTCATCGACATCCAAATTGCCATTCTGGCAATATTCAAGTAACCTCTCGGCTCCTCCATCTACCGCTATATGTAGTTTTGTACTCTGCCATAATTTGATGAAAACTTTTGATGGTATACATATCTCCTGGTTTAAAATGATCAAACTTTGCGAATCTGAAAGCTTCGAAATACTCAAAGGTGTAATGATATTGATTGGAGAATCATCTCCAGGGACATCAAAACTCAATGTATCCGGGTTCTCGGTGACTACGCCAGACATTCTTATCGGTTTACAAAGATAGTTTTTATAAAGATTGAAACTATTTTTTTTTTCTGTCTATATATAAAATATACTGCAAATATTTGGAACGACACCACCTGGGGCAAATATTTTTAAGAAATGCGGCTGTCACCACGATGTAAGACCTGTCCGTAAAACCTTACTACCGTCAATTCACCAGGTGATTCTGTATCATTCGAGCAATTCTCTTAAGCGATTATTGTTGGCCAACCCATACTGACTTCTTTTAATTTTCGGGGACTCCGAAGACCTGGCGACCTCTGCCTCAATAAAGAACAGATTGTCACCTATAAGCCGTATTGGATAGGGACTCTCAAATTGACGGAGTTCACTTGGTGGTAAAAGCCTTTTACTTAAAGTTGAACAACAGAACTTTTCCAGTCTAGTGTAAGGAATTAAACAATCATAATTTCTATCAATTGCCCATGATTCATATATTTATGAGTTACCACTAAAATTTACAATTATTGAATATAGTATATATCTACAATAGAATCAGGATTTATCGCTACAGTATCTAATGATATTGGAAGAGTAATAGCAATCCAAAATTAACAATATACTATTAAATTAATATTTAGGAAATTTGACATCGACATCCTCGCTCCATTTGTTCAAACCTCCAATGACATCGTAAACTTGACTCAAATGAAACTTTTCTTTGAGAAATTTGGTGGCTAATCGGGAATCGTTCCCAAACCTACAAATACAATATATTGTCGTATTCACCACATCACTATCAAACACTTGTGATAAGTCTGTAATTTTCTCTAAATCGTCAAGTGGCTTTGATATTGAGTTTGGTAAATGACAAATGTCAAACTGTTCCACTGGTCTCACATCCAATATCACATAATCTGACTTATCATTGATCAGGGAGGCAAATTCATTTATACCGATTCTGCTTGTCATAGAAACAACATCGTAATCTAACTTCCCACACCATTCGCTATAATTCAACCCATTTTCAATCAACTCTCTTGTAATCTTTGGATTATCACCACATGACTCACAATTAGCAACTTTCCCTCTCATCTTGAAACATCTCAATGACTGATTATGTAAACCTGTGTACAAGTTTAAAAATGGCTTGAAATTCCCATCATCATACTCTCCGCATATGATCTTTATTGTCTCCAAGGCCATCATTGTACCCATTATCCCGATGGCAGGACCGATCACCCCACCATCTTTACATGATAGTACTGAATTAGGTGGTGGAGGTTTAGGGTAGAAGCATCTATAACATGGACCCGTTTTCTTGAAATTTAATATTGATAATTGTCCATCGGTCTTGACCCCTGAGCCTGATACTATGCAGATACCACATATCACTGCGGCATCATTTATCAAGTATCTAGTCAATGGGGTATCGGTACAGTCCAAAATCAAATCCCAATCGTCGGCTTCAAAAATTTCAAAAATGTTGTCATTTGTCAATCGTAAAGGGTATGTCTTTATATCGACATATGGATTCAACTTGTTTAAATACTTCTTCAGAGAGTCACATTTGAACATATCAACGTTATCGGAAGTGTGTAGTACTTGTCTATGCAAATTTGAAACATCAACGATATCATTATCAACGATCCCAATCTTGCCCACTCCAGCTGCTGTAAGATACAATAACAGAGGACATCCAAGTCCACCTGCACCAATCACTAAGATCTTTGAATTTTTCAATTTCACCTGTCCCAGAATACCCACTACTGGTACAATCATCTGACGGCCATAACGTTTGTATTCCTCCAATGTGAATGACGAAACACCATTTTGAGTCACTATTTCAGTATCTACGGACGGCACCTGTGATTTTAAAGACTCATTTTCAATCTTCAACTCCTCTATTTGCCGCAAGAGATCTTCTCTTGTATATTCATTCATCTTTATAAGTCTTCTTCTTCCCAATATGTTTCTGTTTGGTACAATTTTTTTTTTTTACTTGATTTTATTTTTTCACTTCAGCTCATCATACTGATCATGTGATACTATATGTGGAGTTTTCTAAGCTAAGATATATCCCTACGAGAGTAATATATGTTAAATAATAAATCAAATGTCACATGTAACTACGAGTGTCAAATACTAAAGAAAAATACTTTTCTTTTCTTAATGCTTTTGGTTTCCAGTGATTGGAAGAGCAGTTGGTCATCATATGTAAAAGACTATGTATTCTATATCATTTTCTCCTTTTTGAAGAAAGTACGCAAGTACCTCGTTTGCAAGTAACCCACAAGTATCAACACTAGTATTTGTATTATTGTCCACTTGACCACATTGCTATTCACCAGCTCCGAGTTTGAACGAAATTCACTTTCCTTGTCTCTTATAGTTGATTGGTGCCTTTGTATCTCTTTCAACATTGAATTCAAATGATCAATCTGCTCTTGAAGATGATTAATGGTATCCTTCTTACTGGAATCAATAAAGTCTGTTGCATCACCTATTGCCATGTCTAAGAAAATTCTCGTTCTCACTTTCGACCCTGTCCAAAAACTTCCCTTGTGTCTAGGTGTCAAGCAAAACTTATGCTCACCACTGTCTAATGAAGTGAAGGTGAATTCCCCCTCTGATGGCCCACGCTGTTGCACCACCTTATGATCATTATCAAATGTTTCCTCCACAGTCAATTCAACAGCCAAATTCTGATTTCTAATGTAATCATTTTTGGTCTTACTCCATTCATAGGCATCAAATTTCCCCACAACTAAAGTGTCTTTGGGCAAATCCTCGAAAAAACATTTCGACAGTCCAGTTTCCAAATAAAAATGTATGCTTTGTATGGGTAGTACTAGTATAAGCACTGTCATCATTGAACTTATTATTGAGTAATGCATTTTGTTATATAGATTGTTATATCAGTTGTATATTTCGATCTTTTTCAAAACCGTTTGATCTAGGACAAATCAACGAACGATTAAAGAATCAAAAAGTGAAGGCTCTTGTTTGCTTGAACCGAGCTCAAATGTTGTACTTATATCAGCTTTGATTGTTTCCCAAAGACATTCAAATGATAATGTGATCAAGTTGTGATAAATAGCAAAGCTGTGTGCTGTGAAATTCTGCTTTTTTGTAAAAATTGAAAACTTTATAAAAGAGACCCCGAGGCGTTGTTTTGAAGAGAAGAACAATAGAGAGAAAAAAAAAAACACATACTACAAATATTGATGAACTAAAAAAATTAAGTGGAGTTCTACTAACTAATGACTATGTCTTGGTACTGACACTTCGGCCACTTTCTGGTATTTGACGGCACTCTTTAAGACCATACCTTCATCCAACTCAGAGACATCTTTTCTGTAAAATTCTTGCCATGGAGTTTGTGATTCAGGAATTTTAGGAATCTCCATATTTTGCTTCCTCCATGTCAAATCCAGGTCTGATATCATGATATCTGCCCTTCTCTTGATGAGATCTATACGGATGATATCACCATCTTTCAAATACAGTAGGTTCCCACCGGTAGCACTCTCCGGGGATGCATTCAAAATCGATGGAGAACCACTCGTACCACTTTGTCGCCCATCACCGATACATGGCAACTCTCTAATACCACTTGCTATTAGCTTTGCAGGTGGCTGCATGTTGACAACTTCAGCGGCACCGGGGAATCCAACAGGTCCAGTTCCTCTAATCACCAATATGGCTTTCTCTGTCAAGTCTAATGACTCTATACGCGTATGGTAATCTTCAGGTCCTTCAAATACTACAGCGATGCCCTCAAATGTCATTGGATCATCTGGGTTGGATAAGTATCTCTTTCTAAAATCATCACTGATAACACTAGTCTTCATGATGGCGCTATTGAATAACGAACCTTTCAAATTCAAGAACCCACCATTTAACTGTAATGGCTTATCAAAAGGTCTGATCACTTCTGGATATGGTGTCTTCTTATCAGTACAATTTGCTCTCCATGAAAGTCCATTTACGGTCAAGACATCCGGGTGAGGCAATTTGCCGTTCGATAAGAGCTCATGCATTATTGCAGGTAACCCACCTGATCTATGATATTCTTCACACAAGTATTCACCGGCAGGTTGAATATTCAGTAATAATGGGATCTCATATCCAACTCTCTCCCAATCATCGTTATTTAACTTCACTCCAACGTGCTTGGCAATTGCGTTCAAATGAATAGGTGCATTGGTAGATCCACCAATTGCAGTATTGGCTGCAATTGCATTTTCAAACAGCTCTCTTGTCATGATATCAGAAGGTCTAGTACCACTGCGAACCAACTCGACAATTCTTCTTCCAGTATTATAGGCACATTGTCCTCTTTCTCTATAAGCCGCTGGAATTGATGCAGATCCTGGTAATGCCATACCCAAGGCTTCAGCCATGGCATTCATGGTGGACAGAGTTCCCATGGTGTTGCAGTGACCGACACTAGGAGCTGAGCTGGCTGCGATATCTAAAAATTCATGATAATTAATATTACCCACTGCAAACTCTTTACGGCCTTCCCAAATTGCAGTTCCTGAACCAGAAAGCTTTCTGTTGTAATAACCATTGAGCATTGGACCAACGTTCATCACGATTGCTGGAATGTTCACGGTGGACGCACCCATCAACAATGCCGGGGTTGTCTTATCACATCCAGTCAAGAGAACAACTCCGTCAATTGGATACCCAAAGAGCACTTCAACTAATGATAAATATGCTAAATTTCTATCTAATGAAGCAGTTGGCCTTTTTCCCGTCTCTTGAATTGGATGACATGGGAACTCCATCGGGGTACCTCCAGCTGCTATGATCCCATCCCTGACCCTCTTAGCAAGCTCCACGTGGTGACGGTTGCATGGCAGTAAATCTGAACCGGTTTGGCAAATCCCAATTATAGGTTTACTAGAATCAGTAAGTTCAGGAACTGTGAAACCATAATTCAAATATCTTTCCAAATAAAGAGCGGTCATCCCTGGATCGTGCAGGTTATTGAACCATTCTTGAGAACGTAACTTTGATAATCCAACGGTATTCTGTTCCTGATCCATCTTGATCTTATTCAATAGATTTGCCAATTTTTCCTCGGCAGTCTTGGCCCTGTTGAGTGCATCATTATAGCTCTTTGGGTCATTAAAATCGATCTCATTTGATGATTCCACATTTTTTTCAAGGTCCTTCAGACCACAAGTGCAGTTTTCACAAGCCATTGTCTTACAATTTGAGTATATTCTAAGTATTGAGAGACATGGTCTTTGGTTTGTTTAAATAGATATAGATCTCCGTCTCACACCATCAGCAGACCAAAGAGAATTCCCCACGCTAAAATAAACTTTTTTATTACGCGGAGAAAAAAAAAGAGTTGCCTTAAAAAGACATCTGTCACGTAAAAGAGGGTTAAATATAGAGTTTAGGCTATTGTATAAGTAGCCATAGTTATTTTGATACTGTTAAAAGTTAAGCTCGTGGACAAGAATTGGAGAAAACAACAAGGAGACATTTTGTTACGGTTAATTGCACCGTTGCAATCCAAAAAAATTGGCTATACATTGAAACTATGTCTAATTTCGAATACTGAACAAAATAACCAATTGGAAAAATTGTATTTCAAATCTATTTTTTACTTTTAACACGCTTCACCAAATTTGACAAGTCGCTTCCACTTTTTTGTGAATCATCACCACTATTCTTATTCTTCTTCTTCTTTGGCTGTGGAGCTTCATCCGCATCGTTTCTTCTCTTTTGTCTTTCTTGCAAAATCTGCTTCATGACATCGGTCTTCTTGAAATTTGGTAATGTTGGATCAATGGCAAATTCATGCTTTTCGAAAATGTCTTTGAATCTTGGATCTGATAAATCAGCTTTGAAATCATCTTGAACCATTTCTCTATCAATTTTCTTTGAAAGTTTTTTGCTTTGCTTCTTTCTGGATTTCTCCTTTTCAGCCTTTATCACATCTCTCATGTTGAAATGGTTCACCTGCTCTGTACCCATTGTCAATAACTCCAATTCGGCATTTTTCTTAGAATCTTCTGCCTCAAGGTCCTTACCATTCTTCTTGTGTCCTTTGGTCTTCTTAGCATCTTCAGTATTGTCATTGTCTTCTTGGGGTTTGGATTCCTTTTGTGCTTGTTTAAACTTCTCCAATCTCTTCTTTCTTCTTTCCTTTTCTTTTCTCTTGTATGCACTTATGGTTGTTTCTTCTATCACTTTTTCTTCTTCTTGCTTCTTGGATCCATCAGTTAAACCTGGAGTAAATGTGATTTCCATATCCACTCCTTCATCTTCTTTATCTGGAGCAGTCTCAAATATACTCGAACTACTCTTGGCTAAATCTTTGTATTTATTTTTCAACTCTTCTCCATCTTCCTCTTCACTATCACTAGCCAAATATGCTTTGAAATCCATGTCTTCAATCTCTCTTTGACTAAAAGCCTTGGTTGCCATTTTCATTCTTTCCGTTGGAGTTTCATCCCATGTCAATTTTGCCTTAGAACTCTGCAAGGCATCGGTAACGAAATTGTTTGGCTTATAATTAGCAGGAATCTTGTCACATGAGTCTCTTGGCTCATCATCAAATTCCATATCATCTGGTATATACCTCAAATCAAAAATGTTTGCAGATGATTCAAACTCAGTACCATCACAATTGTCATAAATTGCCTTTGCAGTTCTGATAGAGTCACACGTCACAACAGCGTAATAATATCTCAATCTTTGTAACTGGTATCTACGTAATGCCTTTGAATCGTAATCTTTTTCTCCATCACCTTCTTCGTATAATTTTTTAGCTGCAGCCTCCATATCTGAAATGTCTGAATCACTCTCGTCATCACTTTCTTCTTGCTTTCTCAATTGTTTCTTACTTTGGAACAAATCCTTTGGCGGACCTTCAAGATCTTCTTGTTGCATTTTTTCCTTACCATACTGGGATGGGAAAATCGATATGTTTTTGATCTCACCTTTTTGGGGTAAGAAAGATGTGAAAGCAGCAAACAAATCTACACTTGTGACATTGTCCCAGTCCAAATTGACAACGGCGAATCTTCTCTCGGGATCACCTTCTTCAGGTTTTTCCTCTTCTAACTCAATCTCAGATTCTTCATCTGATTCAAGTTCTTCGTCCGATGAGTCTGAGTCTGAATCACTCGAAGATTCTTCATCCGAACCAACAACACCTCCTCTAGCTCTATCGACAATTTTAGTCTCCTCTTCGCTTTCAGATTCACTATCAGATTCACTATCAGATTGAGATTCTTCTTCTGATCCTATTTTCAAACTCTTCTTTTCAACCTCAGAATCAGAAGAGTTCAGAGATTCAGATTCAGATTCAGATCCGCTTCCACTTTCACTTTCTTCTTTTTCTTGCTTGAATAATCTTTCAAAGGTTTTATCTTCCTTCTCTTCTGTTAACAACCTACCGTATCTGTCATATTTAGTCTTGTGGTCTTTTACTCCTTCTAACTTATCTTTAGTAAATCTGTCATCAATCTTCACTTTCAAACTGTTCAAATTAGGCAGTTTGAATCTTGGATCACTGTGAACGGAGCTGAAACGTGGGTCAGTGATGATAGGTGTGTTTTTTGGAGCATTGCTACCTTTCTTGCCCTTTCCTTTTGCCATTATAAATCGATATATTCTGTCAGTATTTCTACCTTCTATCTTCGTATTATCTGAAAACCAAATAAAAAATGAAAAAAAAAAAAATTTTCAGAATTTCGCCTGAGAACCATATCGGGGAGATGAGTTTCCTATTGCGGAAGTCGGCGAGGGAAATATGTAATCAATAACAAAAAAAGAGAGAAACAAGAAGGATAGGAGGAGATCACTAAACGACAATGGGGCAAACGATCAGTGGAGATGGATCTTCAGAAGAAAACCGTCAGAGATCTGTAGACCTTAGTAGTGCTGAATTGGACAGATTATTTGTTAAAAAGTGCTTGTCCCAGTTGAAACAAATTGAGACTTTTTCTATCAAATCGAATTTGAAGATAAGTGATTTGAACCAAGATAGAGTGATACAAAAAGATGAGTTTATTAGTTTGATGCATTTGGGTGATACAATCAGTGAGGAGGTTGTCACACTTCTATTCAATTTTGTTTTGACATTGAGCGAGTTCCCATTGATGTCTAATCATTCAACAGGTTCTATCAGTGTTGTTAAGTTGTTAAAGATTGTAAACTTGCTCCATTTGGATCGTTTCAATTCGATTTTCAACAAGGAATTGGAGTACGTCGAGCTTATCATGATGATCTTATCAATATCAACCCATCCACCACAGGAGTTGGAAAAAGAATCCAACGAGAAGCTCGTCGATGATAAAGTGGCCGAGCAAGATTCCTTCAAGGGAACCATAATCAACAATAAATTGTCTTGGTCTTCGATCGATTATTTCAGGGATTTTGAAAAAGAAAAAATGACGATTACTGCTAAAGATCTATCATTGTTTTTCACATTTTGCTTATCGCTTTCTCTATTGTCAATTGAAGAGAATCATTTTGTCAGGATTGAACAACTTCAATCCAATTTCGAATCAAAGAACTGGAAATCATACGAAAAGCTAGCCTTAAGTATGATGAGAACAATAAGCTACGACATAGCTTCGAATAGTTCAGATCAAGAATTGAAATTATGCAATGTTGTTTCAGCCATCAAAACGACTTTTCCATACATATTATCTCCCTTAAGCCACATAGTCAACACCTTGTTATTGATGCCATCACAAGCACCATCAGTAGTGCTCAAGTCTCCGTTAGATTCTACTGCTATTGTCAATGAATTTACACTAGCACAGTTAGCCACATTTCTTCCAGCAGAATTGTGTTACAGTAAAATGAGAAAATTGTATACTGGCAAGGAAGCTGGGTTCTCAATGAGATCTTTTGAATCAAAAGTGATGAAGTGGAATGCACCTTCTATCTTGTTTGTTAGTGGTTCCAGGATCAACCCTTTAAAGAGAAAATTGTCCAAAGGTGCAGAGAAATTTGTGAACGAGGAGTATCCGAAATTTTCGGCCACAGAGGGACATGCATTATATGGATCAGGTAATGAAAAATTGACGTTTGGTAGATATGTCCATCAACCATGGAAGCTGTCAAATAAGGAAACATTTGGTGATAATCGTACTTTGATTTTCCAACTTGCTCCTCAACAACAATTATTTGAGTCTTCTAATTCCTCGAGCCAAAAATACGTTTACTTCAGTACTTTCAACAATGCAGGAATAGGATTTGGCTGTGATTTACCTGTGACCAAAAATAATTCCAAAAAATATCAGCCAGGAAATGTGAGTCTCTTGGTTGATGGTGGGCTTGAATTTTGTTCCTTTAGACATCTAGGGCCCGGAGGCACTTTTAAAACAGGATCCGGTTATCAAGATACTTACCCAGAATACGAGGATAAATTCATCATTTCAGATCTTGAAGTGTTTGGTGTAGGCTCTGATAAGGAGATTCAAGAGCAAATCAAGCAATGGGAATGGGAGAAGAAAGAGGCTGAGGCAAGGCAAAGGGTTAATGTCAAAAACTTGGGTGAGGAAAGACTGTTTCTTGAAATGGCTGGTTTGGTTGGTAACACAGGTAATGGGGGAAGCATGTAGATTCAAAAGTAGGATTGTAAATATTACTTGAACAAATAAGAGGTTACTTCAAGTTTGATTTAAGGTTTATGTAAGTTTTTAAAATCTATGATTAGAGTTGAAATACCTATTCCCACAGATTATGATTTAAGTAAACCGCCCAAGCTTGACCAATGCTACGAAGCTATTAACTGCCCAATTTTTGTCTCAGGAAACATGTTCAGTCGGTTGTTGACATACCAGACATTCTATTGTGTTGCTCATGTACCTTTGCATATTGATTTTCGCGTAGGAAAGATACGGGTTTGAAAAAGAACAGTAAACTCACCACTTATGAAGTGGGAAAGTACACTCCTCCACTACTCTTTAAAGTCACAAGATGAACTCTTTGTTGCCATTTGGGCCAACTCTTTTGCTTGATAGTCATTCACTTGTGCTGTTGCAGTTTCCTCTTTGGCGTCGGAACAAAAGGTCGTTCTCGGAGTATCAATTCTTATTGTAAACAAACCCACATTTCCATTTGAGCATATTTAAGCATTTTGATATTTATTCTTTACAAATCATTCACAAAATTTAATTGATATAAATATTATAATATTCACAAACAAAGTTGTCGCTGGCGGTCAGAAGAGCATGGAGCAGTCAACCAACCATATAAAAAGGTTATCGCAGCGACAGCCGAATGAGGTTTTACAGAAATTAGTTGAAGATTATCAGCTCTCAAAGAGAAGAGACACCATTCATTTAGATAATAATGTGACTTTACCATTTCCTAATGATGAACAGAAAAAGACTCATGGGAGACAGAGGTCTGTGAATAAAAAAAAAAGGAATTCAATGTATCAAGATTACTCAAATAATCTTGCAAGCGATATAAATAGCACAGCCGATAGGCAGAGAGTGAGTTCACTTCAACACGTGCCAACTGGTCGGTATCATCATTGTCTGCCAGTTCATACGAAATATCAAAGTTCATTGTTAAAATCCTTTGATATAGGCAGTGACTATTTTGAAATCCCAGAGTGTGTCACAAATTCAACCGCTGATGATGAGAACAAAGAAGATGTGCGTATACCGCAAATTAAAACACCTCAAAAGGAGCAGCTTTCATTTATTGGTATAAGAAACTTGATATTCATCATCTTGATATCAACAAACTTTGGATTTTTTTTACAATTGGCTAACAAATCATCCTTGAGTACTTGTTACTATTATATAAATTTTTACCTCAAACACAATGATGACTTGATGTATTTCTTTTATTCAATGGTGACATCATTCACTAGTTTATCTGCAGCATACGTCATTGAAAAAATGGCCCTTAGCACTGTTGTACCCTCATCAAAGTTTCATAGATTATTACATCTTCATAGAGGCCTGAAGACGTCGAAGAAAAAGACAAGTTTGACTAATATTCAACTGAAACCAATAACAGATTTGGCGACTGTGAATAAGATTTCATCTTTGGTTTTCATTGCTCACTTAGCCAATATAGTTACATATCTCACAGTGATCAATTACTCTGTGTTTTGGTCCGTTCATAATTGTTTAATTGGATCGGTAATAACATTTCATAGTGTTATATTAAGTTTCAAATTGACTTCATATTATCTTACCAATAAGGAACTCCGAGAGTTGTTTGCAAAATCATCAAATCAAAAGACTTTGGTTTCGTCTTCGAATTTTCTTGATACCGATCTTCCAGAGGGAAGAACTCAACCAATAATTTTCTTACCATTAGAATATGATGCTTGTCAATACCCTCAAAATATTACATTTACGAATATATATGAGTTTTGGATCTTACCCACTTTGGTTTATCAACCTGTGTATCCAACTTTCACAGAGAGAAAAATCAATCACAAATATATTTGTTACAAATTCATTGAGATACTAGCAGCCGCAACGGTGACAATTTATTTGAATAATTATCATGCTTTACCCATTTTTGAAAATTTGCTCACTATCTTGACGGATGAGAATCTATCGTCAACGGTTCGCTCTTTGCAAATTTTGGAAATTTTGATAAGATTATCAACAATCTCCATTGTGATGTGGTTTTTAATTTATTATTCATATTTCCATAATTATTTAAACATACTTGCTGAATACTCCAAATTTGGTGATAGAAGTTTTTATTACAATTGGTGGAATTCTGACTCGATTTTGAAATATTGGTTAAATTGGAACAAGCCTTTGAGTGTTTTCTTAAAGAGACATTTCGTTGAGCAAAATTCAAATAAATCCAAGATAATTACTTTTATAATATGTGCTATAATCGCAGAACTGACGATTGCTATTCCAACTCATAGCATTCTCGGACTAGCATTTTTATCGATGAGTGCACAAATGTTATTAATTTACTTTACAGAGCGGTTAAATCCTGGATCTGAAAAAAATGAAAAAATGAGTTTTACAGGTAATTGTTTATTTTGGAGCAGTTTCTTTGTTGGACAACCGATGTGTTATTTGTTTTACTATCTTTCGTGGTGTCTTAAAAATAATTATTCCATTGAGCATACATATAGAAGGTGATTCAAAACAGCGGAAAGTTGATGATTAAAAAAAAGCTGACAAAAAAAAAAGAAAAGCGAAAAAAGTATGAAAAGGGGTATATAAAATGGATATCAAAGAAAATTGAATTGAAATCCTTGACCATAATGATCAGGTTCAAGCGAATATATATATATATATATATAGCATAATGAAGACATGTGTGTGTGTTGAATTGTGTATTTATTTATCTGTTTGTTGTAATTCTTCAAAAAGCAGGTCTCAATTTCTGAACAGATAACGGCAAGACAGGTTTAAATGTGAAATCATCTTCAATACTTAAATCTGTCAATAAATCTTGACGAGATTCTTTACTTTTCGTCATTGATGATGGTGATGATATTAATGTATTCCCAGACATATCTCTAAGTTTATTCTCCAGTCTAATAAGAAAACTTTTTGATTTCTTATGATGTTGTTGCCTTTGAGTTTTCGGAATGTTCAATTTGACATCTTCAAACATCAAAGTAGTATCTAAGGATTCATTATAATATGGTAATGGTGATGTCTGGAAATGTGCAAGTTTATTCATCGTCATTGGTGACGTTTGGAAACCAGAAGAAATCTTATTCACCACTGGTGATCCGACTAATGTCTCTTCTGTAGAAGTGGATATTACCCTCTGTTGTTGTTGTTCTTGTTGTTGTGAATTGTCATCATTCGATGATACAGGACTGTTTAACAACGTTTCATTCGACTTATTAAGGGACTCTCTAAAGAATGAAGATCGTTGATTCTTTGGTGTCACTGGTAATGCCAATGATTCCAAAGATGATGTGTCTTCAACTAAAGGTGGGTTCGACTGTTGTTGTTGGGTCTGGTAATTTTCAGCAATTGACGATAATATTTCACTCATCATTGAATTCGATGATGCTGTTGATGTCCTTGTTGGTTCCGTTACTGTCTTGTTATGTAATCCTAAGAATGATGAGCCATCGATACTCAAGACTAAACCATCTCCAATATTGACTAAATCCACAATACTATTATTAGACGCTGGAATTAAAGTACCACATTGTCTTGTATGGATCAAATCCTTGACCAATTCAATTCTACCATTCTTGTTGACCAAATTAACAGAATCCAAACCAACTCTCAATGAACATTTCAATTCATCTTCTATCTTGGTGTAGTTTTGAACATCACTCAAATCCCAATGAATGATATTACCATCTTTAGAACTCGTGAACAAGTCATTTGTAGCGGATTCAGACCATTCGATAGATGTCACGATATCATTATGACCTTCTAATTTGGCGAATGAATTCTTTGTCATTCTCACGTCCCATAATTTGACAACACCATCTTCATAAGACGATGCTAACACGTTGGAATCAAATGGTGACCATTTGATATTATTAGCAACACCAGAATTCTTCAAACTTGGTACATAAAAATTTGGGGAAGCACCACCACTGCTTGATGCTCTCAAGTCCAATAATGCAATGCCAAATTCTCCACAGATACTCAATAATCCATCGTTGGAAGGTGATGGGTCGAAATTTTGAATCCCCATTGATTTATATTTCAAAATTGGTGCTCTTGACCTTGATGTATCCCACATGAATACATTTGATTTGCAAATAGTCAACAATGAATTCATATTACAAGATTTCCATCTCCTTGGCGAAGTGACCATCTTTGTTATAGTGGAACTGGATTTCAAATCATAATTATCAATATGCTTATTATGATTGAATCTCTTGATGATTTCCGCATTGGCGAACACATCATTTTCCGGTTCAGGAATGATACTCAAATGGACAATACCCTTTGAATGACCTGTTAATAAAAAATTGATATCATTTCTTTCATCCTCTTCCGAAGGTGATGATGATGAAACGGAATCTAACCATTTAAGTGAAGTTATGTTAGGTAATGAAATACTTTGATGATGTGATAAGAGTTTTTCTTCAGCGTTTAATTCATAAATCAACAAATTTGATTCATTTGAAGAATTAGCCAAGGCTAAATATGGTTTATCATTATGACATGAAATCAGTTGGAGATAACTATAGTTATGCTCAGGGATTTTCCAATAATTTGAAGTTATTTGATTGGCACTATTGTTTAACGAACAAGCTTTATTTAAAACTTCTGTATCGTTATCATTCTTATCATTATATTGATTAACAACAAATTTTCCATCATCTTCTTCGTCGTTGTCATAACTTGAATGACTTGGATAACTTGTCTTTGATTTCTGTGATTGCAGCTGTTGCGCATTTGGGAATGTATACGATGGATTAAGTGCTGGTGACATTGACATTGTTGTGTAAGACATCTTGAGGGGTATATATTATCCTAAGTATAACAAGTGCAATACAGGGCAGTTGATTGATATGATGAAAACTTTCAAACTGGAATGAGTATCAAGTTGCAATAGAGATTAAAATAAAACAGGTTTGAGGTTCTAACGGGGTAGATATATTGAAGTGATAATTCAATGGCTGAACTTATCTATATAACTTAAATTTGAAAAAAAAAACTTTGCTATCTTCAGACAAGGAATAGATTGAATTAATATTTTGTCATTTGATATTATAATAAAGGGCAGAGAACAATAAGATTTGAACATCTTGCATATTGACAAGAGTGGATATTACGCAATTATTCCCATTAAAGGTGCTTGAGTTGAGAAATTGTCCCCATTGAAATAAGCTGCATATTTCCCACGCATAGAAAAGAAAGAAAATTTTTTTTTCAAAATTTCGCTGGACTTGTACCTGTTTCCCTATTCGGTAAAGTAATTGCATGTCTATATGGATCTATATGGTCTCATACGGTAACTCAATAGGTCCAGCCACCACCACCACCACCACTAACTAAATAAGTAACTATCCACCTCTTTTAAGCACACAAACACATATATACTCCTCTATCTCTATGTATACACAAACACCCATCTATAATCATCGGTAGTACTGCCACGTCTTCTTCCTCCATAAAACATACCCTGTCTTCACACTTCATACCCCTACACCTATATATATATAAACCTTCCTAATCATTTAAATTACTCGCATAATGCTTATTGATTAATCCCATGACAACTCAGGCTTTTTGACAACTGATATTTTATAAGGTCAGGGAGGAATGAATATCTACCAGGTATATTTATTCGTACAAGGTATTCGTACCCCATGGGTTAACGGGTAAAGTGTGTGCATACTTCGTTGAAAACCTGGTATGAGAATATGGTCTGTTGTTATTCTATGAATGGGTAGGTATAGAGATATAGAGATAGTACTGTCAATTACACAATCAACTTCAACTAAATTGAATTTTTTCTTTTTCTTGCCGTTTTGCTTTTCTTTACCCGATTTGATTAATTGAGTACTTAATCTGATGGTTGGAAATATTACATAGAAATTAATATAGAATAGCATATTATTACGTATATATATAGTGTGACCGTATAGGTATAGATATAAGTATATACAGATGGATGGATGTACTTTCGGAAGGATGTGGGAAACGTCATCTAAATGCAGTGAAGTTTTGTTTCTTTATTTGACGGGTTAACGGGTTTTGAATGTGGAAAACCCTGTTGACGGTTAGGGATATGAATATGAATAAAATTAGAGTGGGATACGGTGTAAAATATTAAATAGTTAAATTAAATTTAAGTTAAATTCATGGAATTAAATAAATAGATAAATAATAAATAATGGATATTTCAAATGAATCATTCATGGGCAACTTCAATCAAATGAGCAACCACTTCTGGATTTGATAAAGTTGAAATATCACCTAATTGATCTTCTTCACCGGCCAATATCTTTCTCAAAATTCTTCTCATAATCTTACCAGATCTAGTCTTTGGTAAATCATTAACTAACAAGATTAATTTTGGAGCTGCAAATGGACCAATCTCCTTACGAACAGTTAAAACCAACTCCTTCTTCACTTCATTACTGTTTTTAGATTTATCCTTTAATGAAACAAAAGCAGCCACTGCGGATCCAGTCAATTCATCTGGGAACCCAACAACAGCACTTTCTGCAACTAATTGATGTTCAATCAATGCACTTTCAATTTCAGCTGTTGATAAACGATGACCACTTACATTAACAACATCATCAACACGTCCCAAGATCCAGAAAAATCCATCTTTATCTCTAGCGGCACCATCACCAGTGAAATAATAACCTTTAAATGGTCTTAAATAAGTATCCAAAAATCTGTCATAATCATTCCACACGGATCTCAGCATTGAAGGCCATGGATTACGAACACATAATACTCCCTCGACACCATTACCTTTCAATTCTTCACCGGTAACAGGATCTAAAATAACAGCATCAATACCAAAGAATGGGAATGATGCCGAACCAGGTTTAGTTGGTGTTACTCCTGCCAAGGGAGCTATAATATGGGACCCGGTTTCAGTTTGCCAATAAGTATCACAAATATGAGCTTTACCTTTACCAACAAATTCATTATACCATTCCCAAACTTCAGGGGCAATAGGTTCACCAACAGAACCGAGAGCTCTTATAGAGGATAAATCATGATTAACAACATATTTGGATCCTGCCCTTTTCAATAATCTCAATGCAGTTGGAGCAACATAAAATTGAGTAACTTTATACTTGTCAACTATATCCCAATATCTTGAATAATTAGGGTAAGCAGGGGTACCTTCAAAAACCACTGTGGTGGCACCATTCAACAATGGACCATAGACGACATATGAATGACCAGTAATCCATCCAACATCTCCAGCGGTGAACAAGATATCTTCTGGATGAACATCAAATACATACTTTGTCGTTAATAAAGCACCTAATAAATAACCAGCAGTGGTATGTTGTATACCTTTTGGTTTCCCCGTGGAGCCTGAAGTGTATAACAAGAATAAAGAATCTTCAGATGACACTGCAACTGGTGGTGTATAAGGTGTATATTTAACAATCTCTTCATGCCACCATAAATCTCTTCCCTCGATCCATGGAATGTGGTTATTACCTGTTCTCTTGAACACCAAGACATTTGAAACTTGTGGACAACTTTTCAAAGCTTCATCAACAATTTTCTTGGTTTCAATTATCTTACCACCACGTTTACTTTCATCAGCCGTGATGACGATTTTAGAATTGGCATCATTGATACGATCTCTTAATGAAGAAGCAGAAAACCCTGCAAATACAACGGAATGAATAGCACCAATTCTAGTGATAGCCATCAATGTTATAATAGCTTCTGGAATCATTGGTAAATACACGGCAACAGTATCACCTTTTTTAACACCCATCTCTTTTAAAATTTGAGCAACTTGACAAGTTTGTTTTAATAACTCTCCATAAGTTAAAGTATAACCTTCATTTGGTTCATCAGCTTCATAAATGATGGCCAGCTTATGTGGGTTAGCCAATGCGTGTCTATCGACACAATTATAAGAAGCATTCAATTCACCACCCAAAAACCATGCAGCAGGGTCTGAAGTAACTTCATCAAATCCATTGACCTTTGCAGGATAACGCAGATGCGTAAAGGGCTTTGACCAAGATAATAATTCCGAACCCATTTTACCGAAGAATTCCTGTGGATCCTCGATACTTTGCTTGTACAATTGTAAATATTGGTCGAAATTTTTCAAAAAGGGAGTGGAAGGGTGTCTTTCCAAGAATCCCAGTGGAGGTGGGATCAGGGAATCATGTACATTGTGGTGGTTTTCTTGATGAGGCATGTTTGTTGTCATTGTAGGAAAAACAAAAAGGAGAGAGTGAAGGGTCTTGTATCCTTTTTATATATGGTATATATCTGGATACGGATATGGAATGATGACCTATCCTTGTTATATATATGAGTAGAAATCCGTTGAACCTTTTTTTTGCATTTGTACGATATATAAAAGTGCCATAATAACAAATTGTTGTGTCTTCACTTACTAAATCAACAATTATTGTACGCAAAAGGAGGGGAATGCGAAAAAGATCATCTCTTTTGCGGGCCCTGTGTAAATCTCATACCACTATATCTATATACACACACCACTATATATATATATATATATATACTGTGTACTGCTGTCTTTGATGATGATACTGTGTAGGACAACACCATACAGTGGTATACAGTACTACAATACAGACACACAAACACACACATATATATAGATATAGTGATAGAGATATAGTGATCTAGATATATATCCACATATATACATACTAATATCTTGCAATGGGATCCTTCTCCCGGTGCAAAGGATATATTCATATCCTTGTGTCATATCCAGGTGTACACAATTAAATCAATATAACACCGTTTGGTAACTGTTCATAGAGTATTATCATAAACCTTGTATCTACATCTATATATATATATATCACTATATATCTGTATCTATATCTATATAGCAAAACATCTTGGATCGCCACTGGGCAAAAAGTTCCAAAAATTTTCAAAACTTCTCCAATTGTTCTCCAACTTCTAGCATTGAGCGTAAATTTTAACAATGATCAAAAATACCATCTTTTTTCAACAGTTTTCCGTTTTCTTCAAGGTTTAAACATCATTCGTAACTTCCATCATTGTTCAAAATTTTTGAACATGCTCATAAGGTTCAACACTGATCAGAAGTTTTGATTCTTCTCAAAACAAATTTGTATTATACAAAAAATTGGCATTTCCCTCAATTTATGAGCTTTCTCTTAAAGTCTAACGAAGAACTTAACTTATACATATTTTCAAATTTTTTTACATTGATCAAAACTTCGATCTATCAATGTACAAATGTTGGAAATGCGCACTTATCTTTTAACGTGGCGCAAAAGCTTCGAGTTGCGCACTTAAAATCTACCACTGCGCTATAAATTTTGCCCTTTGTCCTTTTCATTTACTAACAGCATAAGTTGCGCTTTATCAAAGATAACGTTAACGACAATAATATCAACTACACAGATAAGGATGCACATATAAGGGGAGTTACTCATAGTGTAAACAAACAACAATTAGGAATTTTCTGAGAAGTTTTCTTTTGTCATTATAGATGGTTCAATAAAACTTTCTTTTGAGCAGATAATAACAAGTTTTCGATAACCCTAATGATAGCTGACAAATTTTGATACTCTTTAAAAACCCATCTCACATGTCGACTGACTTCTCAGCCGTTTCTTTGCATTAAAAATACTCGGTTTGTTCAACTAATATATGAACCCTGGACTGGTAAGAGTATTTGTTCTGCCACCACCATTTCTTCGATCTCTTCGCTTCATAAACCAAATACGTAATAAATGACAGTGCCATAAGCAGTAGGCATCCAGCTGCAAATGCTCAACAAAACCCCTTGTCTCGACCGCTTCATGAGCTGAAAAATATTGGTTGAAATGGTGTGGGATTGACTATCATCGTTGAGTAGCTTATAGGGCTATTGCCGTAATCACTTCCAGTTAATTGCCTAGTGACCGAGTCAAATGCACGAGATGGCAATACCATGTCAGGCAAAGAACCCAAAATATTAACATCACTTGGAACACTGTCCGAGACAATAGATACCGTGTTGATGTTGAACGCGAAGATGTCGAAACATGGAGTCCAATATGTAGATGCATCACCATCAGCGATGCTGTGTGAGCGCAAGAGTACCAAGCTGTTGTAGACATCTATACCTACTAAAGTGTCGTTAGATAAGCCATTAGCCTGTAAACAACGTAAATAGTTTATGGAATCAATACCAGTTGTATTGTCTCGTGCAATCAGATCCCATACCAGTGTGGCTTGTCCAATAAATGAGGCCAATATAGCCCCCACAATAAGAAATGACTTGGTAAATAACATATTTGGGAACAAGTGGGCACTTTCTCAATGACTTTTTCGGAATCTACGATTTCAGTCATTATTTAAATAGTCTGGTGGAGTTGGATTATTTTCGTGCTTTTTCTGCAGATTTTGTCAGACGCACTTCTGTAATAGATTTTCGCACTCGGACAGAAACATTTGTACCTGGTGTTGTTTCAATCTTTTGCAATACGATAAAGCTGAAGCTACTTGCCCTTAGCAAAGAAAATTTTGGCTATAGATTTCAACTTCAATAATTATTATTCGAAATTGTTTTAGATGCATCGACGATCTTTATTCGAGGTCAGCAAAGTTCACCACAATCGGATAAATCTGTCGCCAGAACAAAGGATTCATAACAAGAGATATAGACACCATCATCTGTCGAAACTAATTGTATATATCAATCGCCTAGGAACTGCGCTTCAAGGTAATTTTTTGAATGCTATTTGATTGGTTTGTTATATGGAAAAGTGAGATAAATACTAAATTGTAAAATGCCAATTTTTTGTATAATACAAATTTGTTTTGAGAAGAATCAAAACTTCTGATCAGTGTTGAACCTTATGAGCATGTTCAAAAATTTTGAACAATGATGGATGTTACGAATGATGTTTAAACCTTGAAGAAAACGGAAAACTGTTGAAAAAAGATGGTATTTTTGATCATTGTTAGAATTTACGCTCAATGCTAGAAGTTGGAGAACAATTGGAGAAGTTTTGAAAATTTTTGGAACTTTTTGCCCAGTGGCGATCCAAGAATTTTGGCTATATAGCGATATACCACCACTATATATATCGAACAGATGAGGCTGTACTGGGAAGACACAGCCCTCAGACTTCCTAATACGGTATAATGACCAAATCAGGCATCCTGTTCTTTTCCTTGTCTAGCGTTGTTTTGTTTTGTTTTGCTCAAGAAAAAAAAAAAATTAATCACCAAAGAGATTCAAAGTCTATTTTTATCTCATATAATATTTCACAGATACATATCTATATATATATATATATCTGTATACAACTCATAGACAGAAGGCACTTGTTCTTCTTTAGTGTCTTATCATACAAAACTACAGGTCAAAGTAAAGAAATTATTCACTCAGTGTTTGCGTTTGTGTGTTTATATCCATTCCCATTTGCTTTTTTTAACCCTTGACGTGTATCAAATTATAATAGCATATATTAATTCTGAAACACAACAGGTAGCACAATATAACATAACCAACAATGATATCATTATCGAGATTGATAATATTGATTATATCAATATGTCACATCTCATTTGCTGAAAAATATTTACAATCAAGTTCCCTTTTAACATGTATGGAGAATTCTCAATTAACTTCATCTTATTTTGATGTCAAGTTTACCCCAGATGATAATAAAATTAATTTTGATATCACAGCTATATCCACCATTAGTGACAAAGTTGTTGCCCATTATGAAGTTATCATTTATGGTATCACATTTGTCACAGGTGATATTAAATTGTGTTCATTAGGTTATACTTCACTTTGTCCATTGGCTGCTGGTCATATCGATGTTAATTCTGATTACAAATTGACACAGAGTATAGATATCCCCGGTATTGCATACACCGTACCAGATTTAGATGCCAAGGTGAAAGTTGTTGTATATTCAACTTCAGATTCATCAACTCCATTGGCATGTGTCGAGGCCATTTTATCAAATGGTAAAACTGTTCAAACTAAATATGCTGCATGGCCTATTGCTGCCATCTCTGGTTTAGGTTTGATCACTTCCGGTGTGATTTCAATAACGGGTCATTCAAATACTGCCCTGCATATCGCTTCGAATTCTTTATCATTGTTTATTTATTTCCAAGGTATTGCAATCACTTCACTGATGGCTGTCTCAAGAGTACCTCCAATTGCTGCATCTTGGGCTCAAAATTTTATGTTTTCATTGGGGATTATCAAAGCTGGTGTCTTACAATCAATTGCCAATTGGTATGTACAATCCACTGGTGGTTCTTCAACTTCAATTTTGAAAAATAAAGATGTATTAAGTATATCTGTACAAAAAAGAGACCTTATTGCAGACTTTGGTGAATCTCTTTATAAAAGAGCAAGTGTTTCCACTGATTCTAAATACACAGATAATTTAGATGATACTAAATTATATTCAACAGATGAAACAAGTTCATCTTTAAATTCCAAAATTTTAGTCTTGAGAGGGATTCAAAGAGTTGCATATTTAGCAGGAATTGAAATCACTGATATTTTTGTCACCGGTATAAGTTTCTTCTTATTCTTTGGATTCTTAGTCTTGGTTATCTTGTTTTTGTTCAAAGGTCTTGTTGAATTATTGATCAAGACTAATGCCATGAAGGAGGGAAAATATGGAGAATATAGAAAACATTGGTCTTCAATAACAAAAGGTGTCTTGTACCGTTTAGCATTATTGGCATTACCACAAATCAGTTTATTGTGTCTTTGGGAATTAACTGTGAGAGATTCCTCTGGTTGTATTGCCCTTGCAGCTTGTTTCTTAGTCATATTTGTTGGATTATTATTACAAGCTGCTATAAGATTATTTTTAATTGCAAGAAATTCCATTAAATTATACAAGAATCCAGCGTATTTATTATTCGGTGATGCTAAAGTCTTGAATAGATTTGGATTCTTGTACGTTCAATTTAGAGCTGATAAATATTTTTGGATTTTCCCAGTTTTAATCCATCATTTTGTTAGATCTTTATTTGTTGCTGTGGTACAATCCAATGGTAAAGTTCAATCAGTACTTGTATTTGCCACTGAATTAATTTATTTTGCCTTGCTTTGTTGGCAAAGACCATATATGGATAAGAGAACAAATGTTTTCAACATTTTCATAGCCACTGTGAATTTATTAAATTCAATTTTCTACTTGTTTTTTTCAAATATCTTTGGTCAACCTTCAGTGGTTTCATCGGTGATGGCTATTGTATTATTTGTATTGAATGCTGTTTTCAGTTTTATCTTGTTAATTTTCACCATAGTTACATGTGTATTGGCATTTGTTTACAAGAACCCAGATACAAGATACCAACCGATGAAAGATGATAGAGTTTCATTTTTACCAAAGACAGAAGGTACAGAAAAGCAAGATGATTTAGAATTGATGGCATTAGGAGCCACTGCAATGAGAGGTCATGATAGAAACTCGATGATGATTGATAGTTCCAAACCAATTGATCAATTGACATCATTAGATGATGAATCCGGTTCCATTTCATTGAATCAAAAGGAAACTCCATATTCTCATTTACCAACTAACAGTACCGAAAGTTTCGCCACAAGAGATCGTGAAAATTCACTCAATAGTATGTCTAATCCTGTTGTTCCAACGAGTGTTTTCGGTGGTGGTAGTAGTAGTAGTGGTGCTAGAGGAGGATTGTATGGAAATAGAGAAGATACTTCGTATCAAGGGTATCAACAATCGACAAATGATCAAAGGAAAGGTTATGGCAATGATTATAATAGAGGAATAAGATGGAATTGAAAAATATAGGTTTCTGATAATAAAAAGTTGGAGAATGAGAAGAGATTTAAAAAAAATTTTGTTTTGTTACATTTTAGTTTTGTGTTTATATATAAAAATAACAATTATATTGAATATGTTATATCGATCTAAATAATATCATTGATGATTGTAATTATGAGCTTTCTGAATGGTATGCGAACCAATCAATTTGATCTTTTAAAGCTTTTTGTCCAGCATATCTAATATATCTATCTGAATAATCACCTTTAACGGCAAATCCATGGGAAACACCACTGAATAATGTGAGTTCAAATGGAACTTTAGTCTTCAAGACTGCTTCCTCGGCTTTTTGTCTCAATTCCAATGGGAACATAACATCAATCTCTGCTGCTGAGATGAGTAATGGTTTAGTAACCAGGGAATACTCGGAAACTTCAGTTAATGAAGGATGGGCAATTGCTCCACAATCAATTAATCCAGTTGATGATAATTGTTGTAAAGTGTACTTGGCACCAAAGCAATAACCAACAGATCCAACGAATTTTGGTTTCAATTGTTGATGTAATTTGGCCAAATAAGCATCAATCTTTGGTTTAGTAACTTCACTACGTCTATCACTGACGAATTTAACAACTTGATCATAATTCCAATCAGGTTGCAGAGTTTCACCACCCAAGATATCTGGTACAACGACGTAATAACCTTCTTTGGCAAAGATATCGGCAATCAATTGTAAATTCTTGAATTTTGGTCCATAGACATCACTCAAGAGTACAATAACTTTGACATCGGTTGATGTGGTACCGGCGATATAACTGTCTAAACCAAAGATTGGTTCATATGTACCAGTAGGGGTACCCTCGTGGAATGTGAATGGTAAACAACAAGTTGACATGATTGATAATTTGGTATGAATTGGTATATTTCACAAACTGAATCGATGAAAATGTATAGATATTTTTACTTTTCACAGCCATTGGAAATGGGAGCGGTTGGGATTATTTTTATAATTAGTAATACGCACACCTCACTCCAATCTAGATAGCCCCAGTTCAGGTGTTAGGCGTTTAAAGACCTAACACCGACCCGATCGTCGGATTTCTCATTTCCAATTGATATATCTATATGTGTATGGCAATCGGATATAACCAACTGATAGAACGAATATGGTGTCTGATTGTTGCTTGAAATACAGTTTCCATAAAGGTTCTCCTAAAGGTGCACATAGAGTTTACTGTGGTCTTGATACTTATGTCACTGGTAAATTGGATTCGAAGAAAGTTATTGTATGTTTCACGGATATATTTGGGAATCATTTCATCAACATGTTATTATTAGCTGATAGATTAGGAGAACTAGGTGATTACTTAGTCTTGGTTCCGGACATCCTCTTGGGTGATCCAGTATCACTTGATCTGAAACATTTAGACGAATGGAGACCAAGACATACTCCCGAGATAACCACTCCTATCGTTTTAAATTTCTTGAAAAGTTTAAAACTGGAACAAAATCCACAATTCATCGGCAGCATTGGTTATTGCTTCGGTGCAAGATTTGCAGTACAAGGTGTATTTGAAGATGGATTGATCGATGCTAGTTGTATCGCACATCCATCGATCAAGGATAATGATTTTTATGAAAATGTGACAAGGCCATTGTTAATCAGTGCTGCTGAAATAGATGGGGCATTCCCATCGGAGGATAGACGTAAAGTGGAAGATATCTTGATGAAGAATAAAATTCGTTTCCAATCCACTTTATTTCAGGGAACTTCTCATGGATTTGCAGTTAAAGGTGATTTCAATAATCCTGATGTGGTTTATGCTGCTAATAAAGCACTGGAAGATCATGTTACTTGGTTCAACCGTTTTGCCAACATCGTCAAGTTATGATTTCTTTACGACAACTAGTTGATTTTTAATTCTTTTTTACTCTGCTATATCCTTGACAGATGTTTCCTTTATATGTTTACAAATTAAATATCTAAATAAACGAAAACTGACTATTTTGAAAAGACAATTGGTATTTGGAAATATTGAATGAGTTAAGTACACCCTATCGAGGATCAGAAACATCAAAATTTTCATCAGCACAAATGTGTTCAAAATAAATGGAATTCAACATTCAGAGAGAACATCCTTCAATCTTCCATTAAAACTCACATGTCATAAAATTGGTCAGAAATCTTGTACAACTGAGTAAAATATACAAGAGCAAAGAAGGCACAAAACTTGTTGTCTCTGATTTTGAGTAATGCTAGCAACCATAAAACCAGTAGAATCGTTCCGAAAGTCCATTGAAATACAGTCCGGTCTAACAAACCAAATGCTGCAACCAACATTCCACAGATGCACTCAATGAAACCTGCACAAATTATCAACGGGATCCGGTTCTCTCTTGTGTAAACGATATGCTCGAAGATAAAACCATCAACTTCTTGTCTTTCAATTTGATTTTGATCGTTGGTATATTTGATTTCCTCCGGTTCATTTTCGATTGGACTTCGCATCCATTTCACATTGAACTCCTGACCATTTCTGTAATTGGAAGGAACCTTCATTTGAAATATAGATTCTCCTAAGCGAGTTTGTAATAATTGGACCTTATAACCTTCATCGAATGACCTGTTAGTGATCAATCCAGAAGTGCTACCGTGCGTCCATCTACCGGTCCAGCTATCATCACCTTCATTAAAATGAATTGCTTTATAACTGTTAACCAACAAGGAGACACCAGTTATTTGACCATCAATACCTTTAAATTGAATACCGCGGCTAGCTTCCTCTGTGATTTGTGGAAGAACTCCTTCCCGGTTGTGGACTTCCAATCTACCATCTTCAATGTCAAAAGAACCATCATAGATAAATGTAACA
This sequence comes from Nakazawaea holstii, assembly GCA_003706265.2. Classification (NCBI taxonomy): domain Eukaryota; kingdom Fungi; phylum Ascomycota; class Pichiomycetes; order Alaninales; family Pachysolenaceae; genus Nakazawaea; species Nakazawaea holstii. The sequence continues at coordinate 86,451 of PPKU02000011.1, read as the reverse complement.
CGAGTCTGACCATCTTCAAAAGCCTCAATCATAACTGTGTTTTCACCAACTTCTTGACGCCCTTGTGAATAGGTAATCCCGCTAATTAATCTGACTTTTGTTTTAATGGTATAACTTTCATAAAAGTTTTTGAGCCAAGTTCTGAAGTATACAAATCTCATTGTTGATTAATTTTGAGTGATGCTTGACTGTATTAAAAGGTTGGTTCTTCGATATTTGAATATATAACTGGTTGAATTGTTGTTTGTGACCCCTTTTGAAATGATTTTGTTTCGTTTTTTTTTTTAAAAGAAATCTGATTTTGTGCAACTTTGTATTATCAGACGGGTTCAAACCTTGCAGTGCTAAAGTATATCGGAATCTTTTGAATCATGATTCAAATTAAAGCAAAGCAAGTGGTACACTACAAAGAAACGAGATCTATTCGATGCTAAGAAATAGACAATATGTATCAAAATCAATTGTTATTAAACTAATAGGATATACAACAGATGTAGGCCGGATTTATCAAACCCTTTATGTTTATACATGGGATAAGTGTGTAAAAATTGATTCTTCAGTCGTCAAACCCGGAGCTCTCCTCGCCACAGCTCCTAGAGCTGATACAATAAGACAAAGAGACCATAACACTCTGTAGCAATAATAAGCAAACACAAGTCAGTAAATGTTTGATCTCTAAAAGTAAATGCCGTCAGGATCCAAATTGCCAACATTGCTATACCAGTAATCCATTGGTAGAAGCTTGGTGGTATTATATGATTTAATAGCAGCATCACTCCACAGTAAACAACTCCTCCTCCAACGATAGTAGTTAGTGAGAAAGTCCTCATTCTTTGAATTTCAACGTGCTCGAAGATGAAACCATCAACTGTTTGCCCTTCAGCTTGGTTTTGAAGACACAATGTTTTGATATCTTTTGACTTACCTCCAATAGATCTGTGCATCCAGTTTACATCAGCTAATTGATCTGTTTTGAAAGTAGATGGGATTTCCATCTGAAATGTGGGAACCTCTAAACGAGTTTGTAGTAAATTAACTTGATCATTGTTCGCAATAGATAATTTGGTGATTAAACCTGAAGTACCACCATCTCTTGTTCTAATAACCAATTGATGATCCCCGGTCCGTTCAAGATATACAACTGGACGCTTTATGATAAACAACGAAGCACCAGTCAATGGACCATCAAAGCCTTTAAAGTGAATACCGCGGCTAGCTTCATCTGTGATTTCTGGGAGATTTCCCTCCCGATTGTGCATTTCCATTCTACCATCATCAAAGTCAAACGAGCCATCATAGATAAATGTAACACGAGTCTGACCATCTTCATAAGTCTCAATCATAACTGTGTTCCCACCAACTTCTTGACGCCCTTGTGAATAGGCAATCCCGCCAATTAACCTGACTTTTGTTTGAACTTTATAACTATTATATAATTGTTTGAGCCAAGTTCTAAAGTATACAACTTTCATTTTTGAAAACATTTGAAAAATTAGTGACCGGTTTGATGAGTTAATATGATCAATGGTTAAGTGAACAAATCTATTGTTTGCCTGATCCCTCTCAGCTTTGTACAAGAATATCCTCTGTGCTTCTTGCGCACGACTTTAAACAACCACTTACCCTTTCTAGTATTGACAACAAAAATTGTGTTGGACTCCCTCATCGGGAAATTTTGGAGATCACTTTCTAAAGTATAGATTTATTCTGTAACATATTATGGTGTATATAAATTAGCTCAATGGCATCCTAGTACTTAAAAGTCCCCAGTTCGACCCTCATCAAGAATCCAGCAAAAATATTCTGCCCGATGAAAATCACCAGCTAACGAACAATTTTGTAAATTCTCTTAATTGGGAAGTAAATTCGTAATTATCTTGCCGGTCTATAGTAGAAGTTATTCAGTAACAACAATCACTACTAAGATATTACAGATTGATATATGGAAGTGACGGACTATACGACCGATTATATTATATGTTATCCGATGCGCAAAGTACAATACGGGTTGTTCCATTTTTTACTATTCATTTGCACATATTTCCCATTTCCTTTGATTATTTTCCAGTTTTTGTTATGCTTGGCATCACCTAGGCGACGCCCAAGCATAACTGAACATTCAGCCAATTATAAGCATTCCATGTGTGCATTACGGAAGGTTATAACCCGAATTCTACACTCTGGGACATTTTAGATTTTATTCTTGGGATAATATATAACCCACTATCAGAATCCCTTTTTTCTTTATATAGTTTATATACTAGGCATAAATATACCTAAAAGTTCACATTTCATATTTTGCTATCATTGTTATTATTAATTACTCCGACAACTCCCCAAGGAAGGTCAAAAGCAATTTGGCCTCCTGAGGAGTTAACGAAGTTGTCAAGGGTAGATCAGAAGCACTGTGATGCATGATGCAAGTTGTGCACCCGATCCGATAATTTTTTTATATATATAGTAGTTTATAATTTGCTAATCATGGTTGAAATTTTTAATATGAAAATTAGGTTCATATGATTTCAAATATTGTAGAGGCAAACCAATTATATAAAGAGATATTGTAGTTAGGAAATTTATAATATAATTACCAAATGATTTGAATGAAATCGAAACCCAACAGAACTATTTTAAAAAGATTTTCATTATTATTAAAATTAAAATTAAAAAAATTGATTGAGTTCCATTAACACTATCCAAGGTCGCGGTAGTTCAAAAGCAGTCACCTAACTGGAACTTCATGAATGCTGAAACACTAAAGTTCCAAAGCGTGTTTAGGAAGCATCATATGTACTGATAAATCGATAGAAGACAAAAAACCGAGATCTTTAAAGCTTACTAACAAAATCCTTCACCTTTCAACCAGATAATTAACAACAACATTGTGGACCAGTTAAAATGACAGACACATAATAAATCACACTGAAATATAAAAGAAGGAATATTTGGCGAACTGTATGTTCTCTTAACGTAAACATGGTTAGCAACCATATTCCCAGCATGGCTGTTCCAAAAATCCATTGAAAAACAGTTCGAGAGAACAAGCCAGATCCTGAAAGAATCAATCCCGTAAATGATACGACACCCCCGGCAATCAAAGTTAACGGCAGGAACACCTCCATTGGGGTAACAATATGCTCGAAGATAAATCCATCTACTGCTTGTCTTTCAATATAATTTTGATCATTCGAATATTTGGTCTCTTCCAACTCGTTTTTGATTGGACTTCTCATCCAGTTCACATGAAACTTTTGACCTTTTCTGTAATGGGAAGGTATTTTCATCTGAAACGTAGACTCTTCTAAGCGAGTTCGTAATAATTGGATTTTACCCCCTTCATAAAAACACGAGCTGGTGATCAAACCAGTTGTTTTACCATCTGCCCATTTGCCAGCCCATCCATCACCACCTAATTTGAAGTAAAATGCTGGGTGGTTTTTGACCAACAATGATACACCAGTTAATGGACCATTAAAACCCTTAAAATATATACCACAGCTAGCTTCATCCTTAATTTCTGGAAGAGTTCCTTCTCGCTTGTGAATTTCTATTCTACCATTTTCAAAATCAAATGATTCATCGTAGATAAACGTAACACGAGTCTGACCGTCTTCATAAGTTTCAATCCAAACTCTGTTTTCTCCATTTGCTCGACGCCCTTGTGAATAGGCAATCTCGCCAATTAATTTGACCCTTGTTTGAACCGAATAACTTTTGTATAGGTTCTGGAGCCACTTAGTGATGTAAACCAATTTCATTGCTGATGATACTTTGAATATGACGGATTGCTGTGAAAGTTTAACGATGTGATGAATAATAAATAATGGGATAAATTGTTGTTGTGACCCCTTTCAAAATCCTTTTGTATTATTTTTTTTTTCTTTGTTTTTAAGATAAAAGCTACTCTTTGGCTGCCTTCCATTATCAGACAATTTATTAGAATTTACAGTGCTAAAATAAAAGAAAATTGCTCTTGAATTACCAATTGAATTAAAGACGGATAAGTAATAAACCACAACAATGTTTTGACAACTTTGTCATTTTAATTTCTGTAGAAACAAAATATTAAATAACAGTTGTAGCCCAAACCTTTAAGCTTTTCGTGATTATATACGTGAAAAAAAAACTAGCTAAGACTCCATTCTCTAGCGACAAACCCCATTGTCATCTAAGGAAAGAATAAAAGTTTGCTATCAATGCACATATGAGCTGTATATAATGGAACCGGCATATAGTGCTGTCATAAGGAGAAGTGCACCCAAATCAGATACTTTCTGATCCCTAAAAGTAATCAGCGTTAGAATCCAAATTGCCAATGTTGCTAAAGCAAAAATTACGTGAAAAAGAGTTGGAGACAATAATTGGAATGAATTAAATCCAATACCAGTATAATACACACACTGTCCAATAGCAGCTGATAGGGATGAAGTTCTCTTTATTTCAGTCTCGACCCGTTCAAAAATGAAACCATCTACTGCTTTCCCTTCCATTTGATTTTGAAGGTATAAGGTTTTGATATCTGTTGCCCATTCTTTGATAGGTCCGAGTCTCCAATTGACATCAATTTTGTGATCAAATCTGCAGACTGATGGTATTTCCATTTGAAATGTAGGAACCTTTGAACTAGTTTGAAATAGGTTAATTCGATCACTGTCAGTAATAGATAATTTGGTAATCAAACCTGAAGTAGCACCATCCCTTGCGTTTGTAACAGCGTCATTCCAGGATTTCTCAGGTGACATGGCTTGATCCTTTTTGATCAACAATGATACACCAGTTAATGGGGCATCAAAACCCTTAAAGTGAATACTGCGACTAAATTCATCCTTGATCCCTGGGAGGGATCCCTCCCGTTTGTGAATTTCCATTCTACCATCTTCAAAGTCAAAAGAGCCATCATAGATAAATGTAACACGATTCTGACCATCTTCAAAAGTTTCAATCATAACAGTGTTCTCCCCAGGCTCTTGACGCCCTTGTGAATAGGCGATCCCGTTGATTAATTTAACTTTGGTTTGAACTTTATAGCTTTCATATTGATGTTTGATCCAAGATTCAAGGTTTGCAAAATTCAATGTAGAAAGCATTTTCATGACAATTAACTGTGTTGACGAATTAATCAGACAACTATTTGAAAATGAGTAATAGTTGAAAGAATGAATGTATAAATAGTATTATTCTGATCCCTTTCTCCTTTGTGCAAAAATATATATTCATTAATTGTGTTTCTGGCGCACGACTTTAATTAGCATTTTTATACGATAAGAATTTATTGAACAGAGATATAATGGCGGCAAATACAGAGTAGTTGATGAATAGGGAACTGGGTAGTGGAGCGGGAGGTGTATCTGGGCTTGAGATTTGTAGCTTAGTTACTCGATTCCAGGATCTTTCCTTGAAGTAAACTGTTATAGTACACATGAATATGAAGAAATCCCTGTAACAAGTGTATTTTGAAGAAATTAAAGCCAATAGTTTTTCAATGTACTGTTTTACTTAGCCACAATCCTGTAACAACAGAATGACTGACTAAATACCAATCAAACTATGAGATGATCATCATCTGTACAGACACAAACGAACACACCGATGACATTTTGACTTCTTTCCTCGATCCGAAGTCATAATTTTTAAATTTTTCTCTCCTTGTCACTTCATAATAATAAACTGAAGAGAAAAAAAAAATTTTGAAGACAAAAATTGAATCGGGAAAAATTGCCTGTTGAATCATATATAAATACTTTTAGTCATCTCCAAACTTTTCAGTTACTGACAACTATCACTATCATTGCCCAACTGAACTACACAGGATGCCTTACGCTTTAACAGAAACACATAGACATATGGTCGAAGATCATTTACAAGAGACCGATCCAGAAGTTTCTAACATCATCAAGGATGAGATTGACAGACAAAAGCATTCTATTGTCTTGATCGCTTCTGAAAATTTCACCTCCACTTCGGTCTTTGATGCTTTAGGAACTCCAATGAGTAACAAGTACTCTGAAGGTTACCCAGGTGCCAGATACTACGGTGGTAATGAACACATCGATAGAATGGAAATCTTGTGTCAACAAAGAGCTTTAAAAGCTTTCCACATTGAGAATGATAAATGGGGAGTTAACGTTCAAACTTTATCGGGTTCTCCAGCTAATTTGCAAGTTTATCAAGCTATAATGAAACCTCATGATAGATTGATGGGTTTGGATTTACCACATGGAGGTCATTTGTCACATGGTTATCAAACTGATACTAGAAAGATCTCTGCTGTTTCCACTTATTTCGAAACCATGCCATACAGAGTCAACTTGGAAACTGGTATCATTGATTATGACATGTTGGAACAAACCGCTGTCTTATTCAGACCAAAAGTTCTCGTTGCTGGTACTTCAGCTTATTGTAGATTGATCGATTATAAGAGAATGAGAGAAATAGCTGATAAAGTTGGTGCTTACTTAGTCGTTGACATGGCCCATATCTCCGGTTTAGTTGCCGCTGGTGTCATCCCATCTCCATTTCAATACGCTGATATCGTCACCACAACTACTCATAAATCGTTAAGAGGTCCAAGAGGTGCTATGATCTTTTTCAGAAAGGGTATAAGATCAGTTAACCCTAAAACTGGTAAGGAAATCCATTACGATTTAGAGAATCCAATCAATTTCTCAGTTTTCCCAGGTCACCAAGGTGGTCCACATAATCATACAATTGCCGCTTTGGCCACTGCTTTGAAACAAGCTGCTACACCTGAATTTCAACAATATCAAGAACAAGTTTTAAAGAACGCCAAGGCTTTGGAAAACCAATTCAAGAAATTAGGTTACAAAATGGTTTCTGATGGTACAGACTCCCATATGGTTTTATTATCATTAAGAGATAAAGGTATTGACGGTGCTAGAATTGAAACCGTTTGTGAAAACATGAACATTGCATTGAACAAGAATTCAATTCCAGGTGATAAATCAGCTTTAGTCCCAGGTGGTATTAGAATTGGTGCCCCAGCTATGACCACCAGAGGTTTAGGAGAAGAAGATTTCACTAAAATTGCCAACTATATCGACAAGGCTATTCAATATGCTAAACAAGTTCAAAGTAATTTACCAACCGATGCTAACAAGTTGAAAGACTTCAAGGCTAAGATCAGTCAAGGTTCTGATGAATTAAGTGCTTTGAAATCTGAAATCTCAGCTTGGGCTGGTGAATTCCCATTATCCGTTTAAAGGTACCGTCTATCATTTAACCAAAACAAAAAAAAATTCTAGTTCAACATTAATGTCGCTTTTCACTTGCTTTTCCCCATTTGTTTTTTTCATTTCTATTTTACTACATACTACATTAGAAATCGGAGTTTCAACACTTTTGTTTGTTTGTTTATATTCATAACAATGTAGATATTTAAATATTGTCTTATTTTCTTCAATTGCTGTAATAACAAGCAAAAAATCAACATCTTTTGTAAAAAATTCAGGCACCATAACACGTCTAACAATCTCTTTTCAAACATAAATACAAATAATCACAATTTCGATTTTTCCAAGGAATTATTAGACCCAACCCATTATTTGGAATAGCCTAATTCCTTTAATGAATCTCTGATAGCTTCAAATGTTAAATCGACATCGGTCTTACCATTAGAATGAGTGTTTAATGCACTTACACCCATATGACCAATTCTGAAATATTTGGTCTTGATATCCTTATGAATACCACCGGCTAATTGAATACCCTTTGATGCAACCTTGGATAATAATTCTGCTCCATTGATGGATTCAGGGAAATAAACTGCGGTTAATCCATTAGCAGATGATTCCAGATGAAGTGAAACTAATTTTAAGCCAAGTGATTGCAAATTCTTTTTAAATTTAACTGAAGTTTCATGATTCAGTTCAAATCTTGAATCTAATGGTTTGCTCAAGATTTCACCCAAGGATGTGTGTAAAGCATGGACAAGTTGGATCGAAGGTGTGGCAAAATATGCACCGGCACCACTTTCATATGCGGTCATGATTGGTAACCATTTCTTCAAATTGGCATAGAAATTCAATTTTCTAGTATTCAGTGCCGCAACTTTAATACCCCTCTGTGAAATGATCGAAATTGATAACCCACTTGGTACACCAATCAGCTTTTGCGATGCTGTCAAGACGAAATCCAACCCCCAGTTGTCAAATTCCAATTGTTCAACGGCAACAGAGCAAACACCATCAACAACAATTAAGGTTTCTGGTGATACCGATTTGACAAGTTTAGAAATTTTCTCGACATTTGCCAATACCGCAGTGGAAGTATCAACTTGTGTTATTGTAATCAATTTATAACTCTTGGATTTCAACAGTTTTTCAACTTCATCCAAGTCAGGTTGGTCACCAAGTTTAGCAGTGATTACATCAACATTATCAGAGTAATAACTTAAACATTCCAGAAATGAGTCACTGAAAAACCCAGTAGATAATACCAAAACGTTATCCTTTTCAGATGGAAGTAAATTTGAACCAACCAAATCCCAGCCTAAAGTTCCGGACCCAGAGAGGACAATAGCCTGTGATTTTGATTCTGGCTTTGATTTGAAAAGTTGTCTGGTCTTCAACAAAGTGTCTTGGAAAACTTTGACAAATTCAGGTGCTGTATGAGCTTGTGATTTAGTCGACATCGAGTTTAAAACTGCATCGGAAAACTCGATAGGACCAGGGATCATTACTAACTTTCTATTTTGATCAGACATCTTTGATAGTGTGTTGTTGTCTTGTTATTGTAATTGTTACTGAACTTCTCTATACATCAAAAAACTAATTCAACAAAAACAAAAATGAAATTTTCCATCGAGAGGGAAAAAAACGCCCAAAACAGCAATTGTGTGGGGGAGAGAAATACGGTGATATCCGAGACCTGGAACATTATTTAGTTGTCTTCTTTCTCTTACTCTTCTTCATCTTCTCCAGAGCTCCGTATTTAGCTTCTAATCTGTCAAAGAAAGCTTCAGAATCAGCAGCTCTTTTATTACTCCTATTTTGAATCATCAAGCTCAAATCGTCCATTGATTGTGGCGCTTTCTTCAAGTTTAACATGGCACTCAACTCTTCCAGTTCTTTAGCTTCCTTTGCCAGTTTTTTCAACTCCCGCTTCTTAATCTTATCCCTGTTTTTCAAATAATTTGTGAATTTTTTGGTCTTTTCCAATTTGCCATCCTTTATCAATTGCTCAATTTTCAAGAGGAAACGGTCTTCATCTTTTTCTAAATCGCTATGTGGTATACTTTCGAACAATTTAATGAACTCTCCTTCATAATATTGATACATTTCAATTATGTCTGTTTCTTCTTCTAAGGAGTTTTGATACTGTTCTTTATCCTGTTCAATTTTTTCTGGTGTGATCTCATCCATTCCATTGAAGTAGTCTTTCCAATTGAAATCTCCATCTATTCCATTTTCCTCAAGAGACCCAGTCTGATCAAATTTCTTTCTCTTATTTATATCAGATAACACATTATATGAAAATTGGATCTTTTGGAATTTGATTATCAACTCTTGATCTTCCTTATCGTCTGGGGATAGTTTATCTGGATGATACTTCAAACATAGCTTATAGTACAGTTTTTTGATCTCAGATGGAGAAGCTTTACTATCCACTAGTAACTCTGCATACGGATCCAAGTCAGGAAATGGAACGGCCATTGTTATTTGCTAATTGTTATTAGTGTTGTTATTAGAGCTGTGTATGTACGCGATCTGATGAGATTGAAAATAATTTTTTTTGTTTTTTTACTTTTAACAATTTTTTAAGAACAGAATTATAATATATCAATTACAGCAAAATGGTGTATTACTTCACAGCAGCACCACCCGCAGAGGATATTTTCGAAGAAGCAGTTGAGCCAAGGACGCTTTATGTGGGGAAGGACAAGTTTGAAAATGAGGATTTGATTAAAAATGGGTTTGAACATGACGTTTGGTTTCATGTCAATAACTTGTCATCGGCTCATCTGTATTTAAGATTGAATCCAGGTGAAGAGTGGAATCGTTTACCAGAACTGATTTTGAAAGATATAGGGCAGTTGACAAAGGCAAATTCCATTCTGGGGAACAAGAAGGACAACATCACAGTGATCTATACGCCTTGGTCCAATTTGAAGAAGGATAATTCAATGGAAGCTGGTGCGGTTTCCTTCCATAACGATAAATTGGTGAAAAAAATTTTCATCAAGAAAAGAGATAACCTGATAGTGAATAGAATCAACAAGACAAGAGTGGAGAAGACTTTACAAGATTTCATCGATGATAAGAATGAAATAATCAAAGAATTAGAGAAACAGAAACAACAACTGGATAAATTGGCTAAATTTGAGCTGGATCAAGAGAAGAAGAGAATCGATGAAGAACGTTATAGGAAGAAAACAATGTACGACGATTTATTCACCGATGAGAATGTTAGACATGCCAGTAATGAGTTTAGGAGTGAAACTTGGGAAGATGATTTTTGGTAATGATACAAAGTACTCTATTTAAATATTTTCGAAATTTTCATAAATCTGTTTGTAATTTAGGTTCCTTATTGATTCACCATTTAGGACATTCATCAATATCTCGCGAAATGAAAAAATCTCAAAGTTCAAATTCACCAATTTCCAATAATAATCCAAAAGTTTGAACAAGGACAAAGATTTTGAATTCATTCTAATCACAATTTGATTCTCCGTTTTGGAAAGCAAGTCTAAACTCAAACCGTCAGATAATCTCTTTGGATTTTTCAAACTTAACAAGATAATGAAAACTGGGAGCTCATTCAAGAATAGTATAGTCATCTGTAAGTAAAAGGACGCCAAATAAAATCCAAGTTTCAACACGACAAACGATAAATAAAATGCAATAATCGTGGGTAAAAGATACACGAGCACGGTGAAGATGATAATCCCCAATAATAACTGATCAAAATCATAAGTTTGACTATCAATTCTCTTTCTTAAGACATTGTATTTTTTACCGTAGAATAATCGAAACAATGATCTCAAGACATTTAATTGCCAATTGTAAATTCTTGTCATCGATAGGCAAAAGCAATTGATATGAATCAGTAAAAATGAAATGATATCACAGATACTAGATAATATGATGGTGGCTCCAAATATTTTGCTCATTTGTAGCACGATTCTGAAAATGGAACCTAGTCGCAAATATTGCAATTTATCCATCACTTGCTGATACCAAAATTTTATAGCCCATATGTATAATTCACCAATGAAGTTTGACAATTCAGAATTCAATTTGAAACCAGCTGGATTGTCCATCAACCATTTAACCAAACTATTCAAGTCAGAGTAAAGACACTCAAAGGTGAAATCGTATAACCGGCTTGTAAGTTTGCTCCAATTATCATAGATCAAATTTCTTAAAACGTTACCCAAAATCAAATCAATGACAATGATATAGATCAAATTATAAAATTTTATGTACTCCAATGAAGCCTTGTAATTGGGAAGCGACGGTTTCATTTGCAAAGAAGCTGTTTTCTGCTTCACCTTACTGATTTGATCCGGTATTCTCATTAGTAATGATAGCCTCGTATCCAACTGATAAAACAGACTTGATAATTTGGTTAAACTGGTACCGGGGAGAAATTGAAAATTAAGCACATATGAACTTATCTGACATATACAAATGAAGAGCCTCACTATTGGATTTATCAATCTCTGAACCTGTGTTGTATTTGATACGGTCTCCTTTTGACTCAAATGGGATAGCTTATACCTTAGATAATCAATTGAATTAACCACGAACAACATATCAGTGAAACGTTTATCCCTCTCTGACAATTCCATTCGATCATTCAAATGATATTCGAGTTTATCGTTGAACTTATCAGGCGATAATTCTTTAATTAACACCGAGTTCAAGGAGTAAAATTCCATATGCAAAGAGTTTGGCGATTTGAAAACAATAATATTCACAAATGAATAAGACTCGGATCGCACCATTGGTGACCCATTCTCTATTTGGAAATGCAAAAGTCCCTCTTGTTGGAAATTCATCGTTCCAACGATGAATAATTTGATATTATCAATTTCCATAACGTCAAACTTGTCTTGTGGTGACAAAAATGAGCTTCGAGGAACCATGGATATCACTACATAATTACCATAATCATCCTTATGACCAATCACGAGCTTCTCATCGTGCCCCTGGCGTAATAGATCATCTGGAAAGTATATGTTGCAAGACATCTATCAGCCCTACAACCATGCTATGTTTTTATTTGTATATCAAAAAAATATCAAATTATTTTTTTTTTGTGTCTTATGTGTCTTTTTTTTATTGAAGCGTTGTGAGTAAAAGTCAACTAATGGGGTCGCATTAAGAGCGAAAAAGGTCAGAGTTCTAGTCGAATTATCGGATGGGAACTACAATGGCGCCTTGATGTTAATAAAGAACAAAACACAAACAACAATATGTTTTTACCTTAAAGACAATGGGGGTCTAATTACATCTTCACTCATCTCCAACAAGTTACTACCAAATATCCCTTCTTCTTGCAGCTCAGGTCCCAAGTTACGGTCCTTGTTGGACCATAATTCGTAGAAGCGAATAGTCTCGTCGCTAACGGCAATACAAATACTGTTCCCATCTGGAGATGCAACGCCGGACAAGGCTCTCAAAGCCTTGTCAGTATTTGCCTGAAGCAACACATCCATCTTGGGATAACCATACACGGCAATCAACATTGGGTCATCACTTTCAGTGAATCCAAAAGTGGCTGAGATTTGCTTCTTGTTTGGGGACCATATCAATGAAGTTATTTGACCCGTGGTGACCAGTGAGTCCAACAATGTGCCTGTCTTACTATGCCAAAATCTAATGGTTCTATCTTTGCTCCCACCTCCAGTGGCAAGTAAAGCTGTAGACCATGGACAATAGGCAATAGCCTTAACTGCAGCATTATGTGGCAAAATGAACTTCAATTTTGGCGTCATTCTTACACTGATATCCCATACGGTACAACTGTTATCATTGCAACCGATGGCAATCTGCCTTGAATCATTCGATATCGAGATTCCTAATATTGAAGTTAGTAAAATTAGTTTCGTTGATTGAAACAATTCTTTTAAAGGGGGATTACGTTACCACAAATTTGCTGGTAATGGTATCCAAATGAGCATACTCTCAACATGCCCACTCCATCCTCTGAATTTCGCAATTCATAGTAGGATACCTGACCTGCATCATTACCTGTGAACAATCCTGTTGCATCGGCTAGCCACGTGATGCAACATAAAGATCGTTCGGAGAAAGCCAGCGCTAAATAGTCTTTTCTAGTTTGATCATATAATAAAACCCTCCCGTTTTGAGTTCCAACTGCAACATATTCTTCGTTTGAGAAAGACACACAAGTGATCAATTCATTGGTTTCGGCTTCCAATGGCATTACACCCTTATTTTCAGACCAAATAAACGCTCTATTATTCAACCCAACAATAATGCTGTCGGATTTCTTGGACCATGATACCAAATTGGTGTAAAAATCATCCCTCAATCCGATAGAGTTCAATATCTTGTAAGGATTGATGAGCTTGAGAGGAAATTTCTTCTTCTTCTTCTTCAGCTTTTGTTCACCCTTTAACATCATCAATTGACTTTCAGAGGTGTCAATCATTTGAATTTGGTGTTTATGGTGTGACGAAGGTCTGCTGTTGCTACCATATGTGAGAACCCTCGAATTATCATCAACAAAACCAAGAGCCCTTGCCATGATTTGGTTACGTATATACCCTGACCGTGAAATTTGGATATGATCAGCGCTTGACTCAGAAGTATCCAGTTCTATATCTGATGCATGTCCCACTGTAGGCCTAGCCGTGATATGTTCATTTCTTAAACTAAAATTCATATCTTCTTCCCTTTGACTATCATCAGTTGTACTGGTATCTTCATTGGGAGTAATCAGTCTATGCAAGTTGAATAAGCTTTCTTCACGTAATAACCGTGGCGTCCTATACGTTTGATTGTGAGCCGCTCTTGGAATAAATCTATCGATTACTCGATCAGCATTAGATAAATTGATTCTTCTCTGGTTTCCATTTGAAGGACTGGAGGAAGTTGAATAGATACCTAGATCCATAGAAGGCGTTGACATAAAAAAACTAGATTGGAAAAAGTGAGATGTTAATAAGCAAACGCCAATGTGTTGGAAGTGATAAGAGTGATAGTGGTGGTGGTGGTGATCAAATGATTAGCAATGGTGGTATCTTTGTAGCTATTGACAAGTTGTAAAACAAGGATAAAAAAAACAGTTGGAAGTCTGTTTTCTCTTTCTCTCTATATTGTTCAAGAGGAAAGGGAATCAATGCCACACAGATCAAATTGGTTGACTAGAAAGGGATAGGAAGATGACGATGAAAGGCGATGAAGTTTCAAATCAAGAAGTAAGTTTATGAATTCTATTTTTGTGTAAGTGTCAAAGTGGGAAAAGATCCCTTTGAAATGGCAAATTGCCCGATTAAGAAATCTAGATTGAATTGAAAAGAGCGGAAATTATACTAAACACTAAAACTTTCAGCATGGAAATGAAACCCACAATCGTTTGCCCATAATTGGACGTTATTAACCAACCCATTAGGCCCAGCACCAATGATCCAAACGTCATCGTTGATCTTACCTTTATTTTTCGCTTTATTTTTAAGAAAATGTGCATTTAAATACAATGCATCTGAATCGTCATTACCTATGAAATGACCATTGGATTTCTTATAATTAAGTAATGCTTTGGAAACTTCATTATTATTTTTCTTGTTACCAATTTGTTGTGGAACATCTTTACAACAAATACTTTCACCCTTTGATATATCCAATACAGGTCCTATGCATGTTTGATTTATGCACCAATTGTAATATTTGCTGCCCAATTTGGGTCTTCCAAACTTTACCTCTGCCCCCAAGTTCATCTTGATAATTGAACTGTAGTCATTAATTTTCTTCGGACTATCAACTTTGCTATTGGTATTTTGAATTTTATTATTGTTACTATTATTATTATTGTTATTGTTGTTGTTGTTGTTGTTGTTGTTGCTCAGGCTAAAGGATTGTGTGAAGTCGATTTCGTCATAATTTTGAGAGTCATCAAATCCAGCAGAGACATCTTCAACTGTCTGGGGAGGCGAAGTTGTTGGTTTCATATCATAATCGCAATCATTCAAATCAACATCCACATTTTCAAAGTCATCTTCTGTCTTTCCGAATAATGCCTCTGAAATCAGTGATCTATGCGACAAAGATGAGTCTGAGGCGCGTCTCTCCATCTTGGATAAGCCCACTTCTAAGTCATTGAAATTGCTTCTTTCACTGGAAGAAGATCCATAATTTGTTGTTGGTTGAGACAAAAGTGCTGTTCCACTATCCAGATTGAAATCGCCGTTTAACAAACCTTCTTGCTCTCGTAATACTTTATTCTTCCTTTTCCTATCAAATTCTGAAATAGAGTTGATAAATGCATTCTTATTCTCTTCTGAATAATTCCCAGTTATGAATATGTCAATGCTGTCGTCATTAATTATGGAGTTTGAATAATAGTTCAATAATCTTAAATCCTCAATATCACGAACTACCCAAACGATCTTCACTGAACAACCGTTATAATTCAATACTCGCATTATCGGTAATGCAAAAGAGATCAGGGATCCACCAACAATAATCAAACATCTTTTACATTTTATTTTGAACAACAAAGATTTCGAATTTCCCTGATTTCTTGGCTTCATGAAATGAACAAACGGTAAGAATGGCCCAGTGATATAGTACTTCTTGCCCTTTTGAAATTTGAATTTAGAGTTTTTAACTATTAATTTTTGAACGTTATCTGACGGTAAAGTTGTCAATGTATATGGATGTTGTAAAGGAATGCAAAATCTGTTCCACAAATCTTGAAGTTTATTACCAATTACCTCATTGACACGAATATGACACCCAGGAATACCTGTTTTGAATGATAAAGCAGAATTGGGAATCAAGACTAATGACAAAGCGGGAGAAATGTCAATCACATCAACTTTTGTCTTTTTGGTTCTTGATAATCGATAATAAATTTGGTATGATAATATGCATATATTTAAAGCTGTGATGTATGGAACTCCAGGTCTTGCATGGAGGTATAAGCTTAATACAATGATCCAAGTGAAAAAATAATGACTGATGTAGAAAATCTTGTAACTCAATCTTCTAACAATGGGTAATGATGTGATTGCAATTATTATGAACCCCAGCATTGCAACAACTCCAAATATGTTAGCAATTTTGAACAATTTACGCCAAGTGTGAGAGTGTTGGAAATAGCAAAGATATATGATAGTATGCAATGCCCCTTGTATCACCACCAACCTACTTAACCATTTATGAATTGGTAATAATGACAAATACAACGTCTTCGGTAATGGAGATGGGCGAATTGTCAAGAATAACAACGTTGGTAAACATACCGTTGGTACTCTCCCCAATCTCTTGGCTATCAAGATCCAGTCCTGATACGTCTCGTTTAATGATAAAAAACATAGCACAATGATCCAAAACACAATAGTTCTGATAACAGATATATTTAAAATGATAAGGTTGTATCTTCCCAATGCCGGCAAACGCAAATAATGTATCAATTTGTTGAAGTTTGAATAACAGTACTTCTCATATAAGTAATTGTATAATGGGATGGAAATCACTATGAATAACATGACGCAAAAGGTGATCGTTCCATACTTTAGCGATAACTCTCGCTTTAATCGGGAATAATCTGGCGTCCTTGTATCAACCCAATGTGGCCACCAATTGGAAGCAACGTTTAGAAATTTATCCATGAATCCCACATCGGCATTCGCCATCAATGGAAGATCCTCCTTGGACACATCCGGTATATACATTGCTATATCTATGTATGTATACCCTGAGTTGTTTCAAGATTTATCTGGTTGTTCGATTTTTTTCCACAGCCAGACAGCAGCAGCAGATCAATTGATAATAATTTTTATCTTTTCCATCTATAACATCTTGACACCATGATAACGCCACACTTGTGCCAGGAAGAAATTGCAATCACGTGCACGTCCACGTGATTGCTAGGGCTTTATGTATCTTATGTGTTTGTGACTGCTATTTTTCTCTCTCCGCGCACTTCTTTGCTGTAAAATGGGAGTGCGCAGTATATCAAAGTGAAACAGCCCGCAAATGGCTGTTTTGTGTTTGGTATGCACGCACTTTCTGCAAAAGTTTTTTCTTCGTCTGGTTTTGAAAAATTGTGAGAAAAGACAAAAAATTTGTGCAAAAAAGAAAAAAAGTATCAAGTTAAGATTGAATTCATACCAGAGACAATACTAGAACAAGAATACAATATGTCATTACCAGCTTCATTTGATCTTACTCCAGAAGATGCTAAATTATTATTAGCTGCTAACGTTCACTTAGGTTCAAAGAACGTTCAAGTATGTACATTCCATATCCATGTATCAAATCATCATCATCATCATATATTTTAATCGTCATGTATACCCAATATAAAGCAAGGAGTCGTAATTTGGGATTCCATCATATTAGCAAATTATAAACAGTGCATAGCGAGATTTCAACACTCGCCTTCGTAAAGTGATCAAGATTGGAAACAAGCATCATCTCATTTCCATAATTTGTTGCAATTTTGAAAGAAAATCATAATGTAGAATTATAATATGACGATGTGCTCATTGATGTAAATCCCAGTCATAGTTGTCCTTCATATGATTTGATATGTGATTCCCATATTCAGTTCACAGTTTACTAACAATAATATCTATTTTAGGTCCACAACGAACCATACGTTTACAAGACAAGACCAGATGGTGTTAACATTATCAACATTGGTAAAACTTGGGAAAAAATTGTCTTGGCTGCCAGAATTATCGCTGCCATTCCAAACTCTCAAGATGTTGTTGCCGTCTCATCAAGAACTTTCGGTCAAAGAGCTGTTTTGAAATTTGCTTCCCACACTGGTGCTACCGCCATTGCTGGTAGATTCACCCCTGGTTCATTCACTAACTATATCACACGTTCATTCAAAGAACCAAGATTAGTTATTGTTACTGACCCAAGAACTGATTTCCAAGCCATCAAAGAATCATCATATGTCAACATTCCAATTGTTGCCTTGACCGATATGGATTCTCCATCTGAATTTGTTGATGTTGCTATCCCAGTTAACAACAAAGGTAAACACTCAATTGGTTTGATCTGGTACTTATTGGCCAGAGAAGTTTTAAGATTGAGAGGTGTCTTGCCAGACAGAACTGAGCCATGGTCAATCATGCCAGATTTGTATTTCTACAGAGATCCAGAAGAAGTTGATGCCGGTGCTGAAGAAGAAACTGTTGAAGAAGAAACCGAAGCTCCAGCTGCTGAAGAAACCGAATGGTCAGCTGAACCAGCTGAAGCTGACTGGAGTGCTCAAGGTGCTTCAGGTGACTGGGCTGAAGCTGCCACTGAAGATATTAAAGCTTGGTAATTTAAATATTAGAAGAAGAAAAGTTCCCCACCCAATCCACATCATACATCATCATCATTTAAGCTTCAATTTTTACCCCCTTTTTTGTCCATTGGTACTTAACTTTTCTTCTTCGTTTCTTTGTGTGTATCTTTAAAACAATAATAAATATGAAAATGAAAAAAATAATAAAAGGAATATTTATATAAAACTCTTGTGATTCTTCAACTGTTGGGTTTCACCTCTTCTAAGTATTTTACTACTGAATATTGATGGTCTTGATCAAATCATCCAATTGTATAAAGAATTACGAATAACTACAATGCAATCTCTTTCTTTTATAGCATTCATGACACTCTATATATAACTCCTAAACATAAAAAAGCAAATTTCAAAGAGACTAGGAATCATGATGGAATCCCCTCATAATCCTGTTCATTAAACTCATTGATCAATTTTTTCCAATGTCTTCTATTTTTTTGAATTGGCGTCTTGTCAAATTTTAAAGCTATAATCATTATTATCAAAATCAGCAGAACCGTGGATGCTGGTGTAATCATTCCAACAAAAAGTTTATTGGTAAGAACAGTATTGTATGGACACGCCGCATATGGCCCACCGGTGACCCAGCACTCAATTACTGTAATACTATTAACATCAATCCAAACAGGATCAACGACTCCCTGTGATTTAATAGCTCGTAGTAATGCACGATTATCTAAAGCGTTTCGAGGCAGCGAAAAGACAAACCCTGAAGGACACTTGGCATTGAAATATGTCGCTTGCTTCAAGGAAACCTGCCAATCAAAATCAGCTGAGGTATTCTTACAAGCCACGGGTCTCTCATTGTAACAATTGTCAACGACCCATCCACTTTCGTAAATAACACCACACTTGTTAGCTATCTGTCTCTTGTTAGAATTTGTCAAATTAGAATAAAGTTCATAAGCAGGTGACGAGGTATCCGGCTGATTTTCAATCCATGACCAAAGCGAGTTATATTCAAAATTTTCTACTGATGAGTCTGAACCGGTTGACAATATAGGTGAGTAACCCATATGCATGAGCCCCTTAACTTGGTTAGCAATGAAGTTGCTATTCGAGGATGAATCGGTAATTAATCTGAATTTCTCTTTCGACATTTGCTCAATCTCTGTTGAAATATTAGTATTCGTATCAAGATCTTGGACAGAAAATTTGGTAACATTGACGTTATAACCATTGATGAATAAGCTGTTTCCATCTATCTCTGTTAGCTTCCCGTATGAGGAATTCTGTGGTAGTTCATCTGAAAGCACAATAGGTATCACTCTCTTGTACCTGGTATACAAGAAATCATTTAAAAGAGGAAATTCACCGGCGGTAACAATAGCAACCTTTTCATCATCCGAGCGATCACTGGGACTATATAATCCAGATACTTTTTCTGCTAAAATGGATGAAATAGAGCTCTTTGAATCAACCACACCATAATTAAATTTCGGTTCAATCGATTTAATATTGAAAAATAATTCAACAATGTTTACATTGATTTGAGTGTTTGTATCTTTCAAATATGAATTGATGGTATCGAAAACCATTGTTAAGTTCAATCCAAGTTGACATTCATATTTCCCAAGGTTCTGAACGTGATCAAAATCAGTAATGTTTGGTGAATAAGCCTCGGGGCAAAATTGCCAAGTGTGCTGTTTTTCATTCCAATAAACATCCATTAGTAAGGCATTCATTCCTATATTTAAGTAACCTTTCAATGTGCTTAAAGTTGACACTTTATACCCATGTCTATCCCAAAGCTGTTCGTTTAAATTTACCCCAGAATAAGTCAACTGATCAATAGTCTGATTGAGAGAGATGTCCCTTTGACTTCTCCTTGCCACTTGAAACCTCAGAGTGGGGTCCCAGCTCATGGCAGGGTCATCATCATCACCAACACAACTGCAAATAAGACAAGATATTAAACAGAGGAAATATATCTTCCTGTGAAACACCATCTATGCCATGTAAAGTTGTATTGTTTTAGTTTTTATCATTTTACAAAAACCGAAAAAATATTTTTGAAAACAAAAAAAAACACAATTGATTCTCTTTTGACATGTTTTCAAAGTAGGATTTAGCGCTTTAGAACATCATGATCTCCGATAAAAAGAAATTGGTGATATCGACACTTGACTCCATACTGTTGTATCCTGTGTTTGTGTTGCTGCTGGTGTATGTATTTCAGCTCGTGGCCTCTCATGTTGACAATGAGTTTATCGATGAGATCTTCCACGTGAGTCAATGTCAGAAATTTTGTAATAACATATTCAATGATTGGAACCCAAAGATAACTACCCCACCAGGATTGTACTTTTTTGGGTACCTGTATGCTCAGTTTATTCGTCTAATTGATCCTTCGAATTCTTGTGGGTTGACACAATTGAGGTCGTTGAACTACATAGGTGGAGTCTGGGTGCTTCCGACGGTGTTGAAGTTTTCTGGTTATCCGGCTTTCCAATTCCCAATTACCAACTTAATATCGTTTCCTTTGTTAGCTGTATATTATTGCTTGTTCTATACAGATGTATGGTCGACAATATTGGTGATATTGTCATTGGTGGTTGGTTTGAATGAGTTCTATAGCATTTCCGCCATATTGGGATTGTTAAGTATCACCTTTAGACAGACAAACGTTGTTTGGAATGGGTTCATATTGGCATTTATTATTGATCTGAAAACAAAGAGGAAATATTCGGGTGCTATAGTGGGTGATGTCAAGTTGTTTTTAACTAGTCTTGTTGAACATTGGAAAATTCTGGTTCCCTTTATCATTAACATGATGATTTTTGTGGGATTTATTGTATACAACCAAGGTATAACTTTTGGCGATAAAGAGAACCATATTGCTGGTATTCATATTGCACAGTTCTTCTACTGCTCAACATTTATTTGTGTTTTCAGTTTACCGATATGGTTTTCGCCAATCTTTTGCATCAGATATTTGAAACTGAACTTTGGCAGTGCATCAAGAGCATTGAAATACATAATCTCCTGTGTTTTCATTGCAGTGATTATTGACAAATTCACAATAACGCATCCATTTTTATTAGCTGACAATAGACATTACGTTTTTTACATTTGGAAGCGGATTATTGACAGGACCAATTATTCGAGGTATTTATTAACACCTATCTACCATTTTAGCATTAGCACTGTCTTTCAAATGATGAAAGTTTCAGCTTCATCTGCTGAGCAATACTCATTCAGTTGGATCTCATCTGTTGCGTTTGTCGGTTGCTTATGTGTAACAATTATCCCTTCACCATTGTTTGAGCCAAGATACTACATAATCCCATTTTTGATATGGAGAATCATGAGTCAACCAATTTCAGATCCTATATTGGGTTTTAAGATTTTTACAGAGCAAAATGAAATTATCAGATTGCTGTTAGAGTTCATTTACTTCAATGCCATAAATGCAATTGTTTTCTATGTTTTCATAGATTATACTTTTGAATGGCAAAGCGAACCCGGTTTTCTTCAAAGAATAATATGGTAAATGGTATAATTTAATAACAGTCTCATGGTATATAATGTAAAAGAAAAGTTCATAATTTAAATTCATAACAGGACATCATCTAACTCTCCTTCAATTTTTGGAGAAATTTCTTCGGCTTCATTCTCTAAAGTTTCACGTTCAGATTTTTTGTTATCTGGGAACACCTCTAATTCGTTAACAACAGGTGATGAAGCATCTATCAAGTCAGGGATTCTAGGTAATTGCTTTCCCTCAAATTTTTTCCTATCCTTTTGTAATTGATCCTTGTATACTTTAATACTTCTTTCAACCAAGACTGATAAATATAGCTTATCTTTCTTAGTTTCATGGTCGTTGAATACAACTTCACCGTTACCGACTAAATTATCTTCGTCACCTTCAATTCTCCAATTTTTCAATTCCAAGTCATTGGCAAATATCAACAAGAAATCCCCCCAAGTTGGTGCAATTACATACTTGGTGTCAAACTCTCTACCAAAGATTATAACCTGACCCCACTTCCCCTTTGGACCAGGCGCCAAATCTACACCTACATGATTTCCTGCATTATCTGTGAGCATTGGGATCCAATTTGGATGTGCATATGAGGCATTAACAGCACCTGGAGGCACTGAGGATTGTTTAGGAACATCTGTTTTATAATTTTTTGATGAACTGGAAGCTATTGTCAGATGATCTTGATGATTCAAATTATTTATCCTCGATGATTGGGTGATATTATTACTGTTCTTATGCACCAATTGTGGCTGGGACATGTCTCCTATCTTGGATAACATAACCTTATGAGCTTGTTCGTTATGAATTCTATCACTGACTTTTCTCCACATCTTGGTCATCTTAACTATGGTATCAAGATCCATTAATTCCAATCCAAAAATCAATCCACTGGTTCCAGGCATATTATCCTGGCCATCATGGGTAGTCAAAGATCTAACCACACACTCTGGGAAAGTCACTTTCAAATCATTTTGAGCCTCAATCAAATCTCTTTTAGTACATGGAGCAGAAAGAGCCTCGTGCAAATCAGGTTGATATTTTGATGTCCACATTCTGATATGTTTCCAAGCCAACACAACTTCCTTCACACCTTCCCCATTACTCAAATCCTTAGATGGGCCTTCATGGAATCCATCAGCGGAACTCATTGATTCTTCTGGATATTCTGTTAATGATGCGTTGATGTAGGCTGTGGAGCCGTTTGCTAATTTTGTTTGGAAGGGAGTTTCCACCGTCTTTTGAGAAGATTCAAATCCAGCATATCTGTCTTCTGTATTGAAGTTGTACAAGATAGAATTGAACTTCTTTTTCAATTTATCCATATTCACAGCTGTTCTTTCAAGTTCTTCTTCTTCTTCTTCTTCTTTCCAAATTCAATTTTCTCGTGTCAGATTTGAATTTCCCTTTCAGACAGCCCCTGAAAAGAGATATTTCCTGATTGGGAAAAACATAAACAATGACAATTTAAAAAAAATTGGAGGAAAAATCTTTGCCTTAAACCAGTAGTATTATTGCAGTTTAGTGGTTTGATTCAGGTATTTTATGAACCTTGGTTAAATACTGAAATTCAGTCTCATCTCAGTTTCAAATCTGTTGAAGTTTCAAATTCAAATATATAAATATATTCATATACAATTACCCACAGTTAAGATATATAATATATATAATATATAAATCAAACCACAAACATGACTTCATCAACTTCAGACACGGCTTCAATTACACAAATGTCATTGAAAAATGAAGGATTACAAAAGCAATTATTTCAAAAGACCTTGCAAAACAAAGAAGGGTAAGTTAATTAGAAGTTCAATATCAATCAAAGACACTTTCTAACTTACATTATCTATATAGCCAAACACAAAAGAAATTTGCTTCACCAACTGACAACATATTATCACCTTGTTCACAAAAATTGAATGCTCACAAGGCTAAATTTTTCGATAAGTAAGTACATCTCATCGCGACAAACCTGGTCCATATACTAACGACATTTTATTATAGGTCCAAGCCAACAAAATTAAATTTTACCAACTTGGATTAAGTTAGAACGTTTATCGCTGGTCACAACTGGGAGGGGTGGATTATAGGATGGGCTCTTTAGAGAAGAGATATTTATATTTGGCTTAAATTGCTGTTTGTTAATACTTTACTGTGTAAAGAGGAAGATAGGGAAAGCACCAATACATATTTTTATACCTTATTCAAAAAATTGAAGTTTGATTTTAAATGTAGTTTTTGATATTCATTTGTCTTCCAAAATAATTAGACAGTAGTAATCTAGCTATATACAAAAGGTAACCGCCCTTCAAC
Source organism: Nakazawaea holstii (assembly GCA_003706265.2). NCBI lineage: Eukaryota > Fungi > Ascomycota > Pichiomycetes > Alaninales > Pachysolenaceae > Nakazawaea > Nakazawaea holstii. The sequence continues at coordinate 62,129 of PPKU02000011.1, read as the reverse complement.
GTCTTAGTTACGAGAATCAGAAACAGTGTTCAATAACAATGCTTCGTTATCTAATATCACACGATTAGGTGAGGAAGCCAAAATTTGAGCAATTTCTCTGGCGGTATCCAATCTTTTCAATTCAACATAATCCTTAGACTTCTTGATGGCTTCACCAATCAATTGAGCAGATTTGGCTTCACCTTGAGCTTTAACAACCATACTTTGCTTTTCTTGAATAGCTTTATCAACAACAAAGGCGGCTCTTTGAGCATCTTGTTGTGCGATTTGCTTAGCTTCAACAGCAGTGGAAAACTCTGGAGAAAACGTCATAACAGTCAATGAGACATCATCCAACAAAATGTTAAATCTTGAAGCCCTACGGACTAAATTTTCTCTAACCAATCTGGAAACTTTTTCTCTTTGGGTGATCAACTGTGAAGCGTTGAATTGAGCAACAACAGACTTTAAGACTTCATTGACAATTGATGGCAAAACTCTTTCATCATAGTCCTGTCCCAAAGTTCTGTAAATATTCGGCAATGCCTTGATATCAGGTCTTGATAACACTCTACAAGTTATACTAACCATTTGTAAATCCTTTGTACCGGTTAATGAGGCGACATTTCTTGGTTTAGCTCTAATATCATAAATTATAGGACTTTGGAACCATGGGATAGCAAAATGTGTTCCTTCTTGATATATGGTAGGTTGTACACCTCCGAATCTGGAATAGATGATAGCTCTTTGACCACCATCAACGTTAAACAATGAAGCGTTCAACAGTATTGCTGACCCACCTAATAAGAGCAAACCTCCTGCACCTGCAAACATTGCAAATGGGTTCTTAGGACCCCTTGGTCCACCTTTTTGGATTCTCTTTTGTAATTCCTTGGCGAATTGCTCCCAGTTTTGATTGTTTCTACTCATGTTGTATATGATGATATCTAGATTAATTCACCAGTGGCAACAAAGTTTTCTCCTTTTTTTGTTAATTTTCTTTGGTTTTTTTTCCCTCATGTTTTTTGATTTTTTTTGTCATTTAGCACAGAAGGAGAGAGTAATGACATATACAATTAACTAGAGAAGGAGACCAAACATATAGGATATGAGTGACAATCAAGGCAATAACAACAAATTCGAGATACACGAGGCTGCAAGAAATGGCGACAAGTTGATAGTTCAAGGTTTATTGGCTGATAACCCTAAATTGGTCTTTGTTACTGACGATGACGGGAGGTCCCCATTGCACTGGGCTGTCTCATCTCAAAAAGCAGACATAGTTGATATGTTGCTAGACCCATCAAATGTTACAACTCAATTGACCTCTGGCATAGCAAATTCTGATAGCGAGAAAAAGGCTAAACCGCTAGAGGTTGATGTTGATGATCTCATAGATGACGCTGGATGGTCACCACTTCATATAGCAGTTTCCATTGGTAATTACAACATAACGAAAAAGCTCTTGGATCATGAGCCAAAGCCAGATGTGGATCTTAAGACTTCAATGGGGTTAACGTTGTTGCATCTTGCGACAGCTAAGAAACATACTTTAATTGTGGAAATGTTGATCAAAGAATATAAAGCAAGTGCGAGATTGAAAGATAAGAGAGGTCAGTATCCACTTCATAGGGCTGCTTCTGTAGGAGCTATTGCCATTCTGGAGATCTTGATCAAAGATGGAAATTCTCCGTTGAACGCAAAGGATAGTTCTGGATGGACTGCTTTACATCACGCCTTGGCAGAAGGAAACGGAGACGTTGCGGTGCTATTGGTAAAACTTGGAGCAAACCCCACTGTTGAAGATAGTGATGGGTTGACTCCTATTAAAGTTTCTGTGGATGAAAAAGTTGCCAAGTTTTTCAAAGAAACATGCTTGGACACCTTGAACATTTCAATTGAATAATAACTCATTCAATTATGAAGATGATTATACGCTAGGAAGTCTTTTTCGTGTTATCTGTGTTCAGTAAAATCTTTCAAGTTCCCAATGCTAAGGTATAAGCAACAAGCGGCTCAAATATTGTAGAAGTTCTAGAACTACTTACTGCTTTACGTCCGTGTACTTTTGCACCGGATGACAATGGTGAAGACCATCTGTAATCATCTGTACGAGTGCTTTGAAATTTATCTAGAAACATTCAATTTTTAAACATGAGCTAAAAAGACCAGGTGCAAAAAATCGGTCTTTTTTAAAGGGTAATTTACAAATATTACATTCTCTTTTAAAACAATAATCTTTAATAGGCGCCATTTTCCGTAATTCAATCATTCGTTTAGAACACTGCCCAGTCACTAATCACTAATTATCTATGAGTGCTTGCTACTCACAGTGCCCATTCACGTAAAGTTACAAATAGCTTGTTAGTTCCAACCCGACAAGCCTATTGTTTTCAATTTCAATTAAAATATACTATACATCCTGATGGCATGGCATGCATCACGATTGTCAAAGCCAACATCGGTTTACATGGCATGTAACACGCACTGAGCTTTAACAGGACTTACGTATCGACTTGGCAGCAGTAGCAATGGCTTACATTCACGAAGAAAACACTCGAAATACGGGTTTCCATTACAGGAAGTGAATAATTTTTCAGCGCCGCTAGGAATAAAAGCCCAAAACGGTAATTTACTCGTTAAATGGGCACGTGAAAAATACAATCCAAAAATCCCCTTGCAGGTCAAATAACTTTCTTAATCTTGCCGAGACAATAGTTCAATATGCGTTATATTCAATGACCTCAGCATTCTACGTTCTCACTTCTGTCTTGCCGCCTCAAGCTCGTGGTTCTTTTGCTGGGTTTCCGATTTGAAAACATATATCTTATATGGATGCTACGTTTTGTTGATGAAACGGACAAAAACTGCTCAAATCAAGAACAATTATATCTCTTCATCTATAGACCAATAAGCTAACCAATGGGACCGTTGAGCAAAGGGCAATGCAATTAAATAAGATTATCTGTTAGATGAAAATTTTTTTCACGTTGATAAAACAATAGAGCAAAAAACTTTTTTCCCACAATTCCATCCAAGCATTGGCTAATTAGAGGTTAACTGTTTTGAATCTTTACCAACATTGCCCTGTAGATCATTTGTTAGCTCTCTCTCTCATACGTTGGAGAATTTGCATAAGTTCCTAAAATGGAAAAGGAAGCTAAAATTTAAGCACAATAAAATATTTTATGAAAATAAAATTATGCAGTTTGTGTAAAGTTCGATAATAATTAAGCCATGAGGATTTAAAAAGGTACGAAATGCTGGAAAATTTATGTATATATCTATGAATTTCTCCATTCAAAGTTCTCTATTAGAAAAGGCTCTTATCTTTACATTTTCAATATAAGGAAGTTAATGGTTGATAAGATTTGCATCCTCATAAAGTTAGTTAAACTTTGTTTCCACTCATACATATATATTAGGGCAAGTTCCTAGGTTGAGTATTATTATAGCTTTGAAATATCAAGATAGCTTAGATTAATTTTCACAATTATTGTCACTATCAATCCAGATTGTACACCATCCCAATAGCAAATACACTTTATGTATATGATAATGCAAAATAACGCAAGAGCACACAACCTTACAAAGGGAAGACAAGCAACATCACCTGTGGAGAAAAGATTCGAAAGCCATGACAAACCATTCATGACCTCTCCTAATACGCCACTAGAACCATCACAACCATCAAACTCATTTGTTGGAGAAATACAGAATTTTGCCAAACCACAATCATTGAACCAGCATCCTCAAGCTAGAAGATCTCCAAAGAATCATAATCGCGTCAAAGAAATCACAGTTTCTAAATACCATTTGAGGAGAAACGAGATTGAACTTTTAAAAAAATCATGGCATGGTGTGATTCAATCGAGTGACCCATTTGATGTTGTTGGGGATCATTACGACAATATATCAGAAGCTTGTTACTCCACTAGCTTTTGGGAAAGATGCGTCGAGGAGATTCAAATGACAAACATTCAAATAGGAGACAGCAAGTCATTCGTCAGTTTCTACTCTAGTCAATTTGCTGATACCTTGAAACTATCCATGGATCACATCAATGATTTGGAGAAATTGAAAGACTTTTTGGTAACAACAGGTAAACGTCACATTCGTCTATTTAATTCTTCAGAATTGTACTTTGATCTGCTTAGAATAGCATTCCTCTCCACGTTGATGGACAGTTTTGCAGATGGATTCACAGGGGAATTACAAACTAGTTGGAGAAATTTTTTAACCATAATAATTGACCTCATGGATATAAATAAGCAGAATTCAAATCTATTGAGAGAAATTGAAGAAGAAACTGCCTCAATGATCGGTAACGACAACATCTCCTTCATATCAACATCCACTGATTCTGCACTTGATTCCAGTTATGGTTCTTCGCTTTTCACAAGAGAGGATTCGACAAGAACCTCAAGGACTTCAGTATCTGTTCGTTCAGTTTCCAACAATAATAACAACAACATCAACAACAACAACAACAGCACATTTTCTTCAAACAAAGTACCTAAACCGACAATTACTTCATTCTACACAAAACCTCCATCGTTGAATAGAAAGTCATCGGCAACGAGCTTAAGATCCAAAGACTCTTCAAGTTCAAAAGGGAAGAGTTCTGCTATATCAATAGCAGACTCAACAAATTCGATATCGTCTTCCATTACGACAACATCAACAGGCCAGAAGTTGTACAATGGTAAACCGATTCCTCTGTTCATGCAACAAGACTTGCAAAGGATCGTCACACAGAGTTCAAGTGGTTCTTCGTCAGCTTCATCACAAGATCTGAATGCAAGTATCCGTTCAAGTTCTAAAAAATCAAAAGCGAACAAGTTTTTTAATGCATTGATATGCCCTACAGGTAACTTGGGACCTCTTATTCCTTGAACAATCATATATGACCCAAATCATACCCTTTTAAATTTTATGAGTTTACCAATTTTTTATGAGCAGTTTAATATGGAGTTTTCAGTATATTATTTATTTCAATTTATCTTATTTTATTTCATCATAGTTCTTAGTTGGACAAAAAATCATGAGAAGTTTCAAGAGTACTTGAAAACTCTTAGCGTGCCAACGATTATCGCCAGCTATATTTAGTTCAAAACGAATTTCTCTCTCCAAACATGCATTGGTCTTCCATCAGCAAAGTAGGTAACAAGTAACAAACTCAAGGATAAACCAGAGAACGCTTTCCACTCTATTGATTGACGATTCTCTTCCTCAGTTTCTCATGTCAGATACTTTGGCCCACGGCACCATATAATTCAACTTTGGACTTCCAGTGGGTAACTGCTATCGTGGCGAGCGTTTGAGCCAGGCTTTCAATGCCAACCCCACCCTTTTCTTTTCTCAGATGTATGCACTTCAGATATACAGCATTAGCACGGAATCTTATAGCCTCCTGCATTGCATGATGTTCTTTCTAGGTATTCTCTGGAGTGGGGTCTTAGACATAGATTTTGTGGATTAGATAAGGAAAAAAAATGTCAATTTGATTCTTACAGAAGATTCATTTACCAATCAAACCTCAGTAGTGAAAAAGAAAAGATATTCAATTTGATACCGATTTGATGCTCAAGTGGTTTATCATGCTACCATTATTTTGAAAAGAAAGACTATGAGGGTCCCGCCCGAAGATGATGAGATGAAATCAGTATATTTCGAGCATCTCGGACTGACTATAAAAGTATACACGATCTGCTTTAACAAGTGATCTTGCCGGCCATTACAGAATCAACGGATCTAGGTGTAACCAGTGTCCGACTATACACTACTGCAGACCGTTATGAAGTACCAACACGAGAAATACTAGTCCCGTGTGATAGACTCGAGAAAGATCAAAATTTCTTCTTACGTCGTTGGTTGACCCTGATAAAAGCATCTATATTGTTCTAATCATTGGAGAAGAGATTAATAAGTGGTGATGTTATACATACAGTTGTGGGATGTCATAGAGTAATACTAGAGGGAAGCAAAAAGAAGAAAATTTTAAGAGAAAGACTATGGATATATGTATCTTTAACTGAGCATAGCCAAGCTTTTGAACCTTTAAATTAATTGACAATATCAATATCTGTACATTTCTTTCCAGTAGAATTAACCTTGAGACAAGCCAAACTAATGAAGCTTCACATCAGATTTATTGATACTGATTTTTCTTGACTTATTTGGTATTGATGACAAGGCGCCGGTTTCCAAGTCATCTTCACATTTTCTCTTCTCTGAACGTACTTCTTTTGTTATTGCCAAGTTTTCAAACAGATTTGTATCAGGCTGGGAATCATCAACTATAGGATCTTCAGAAAGGATTTCGGCATCTTGTGAAATACTTGCTGACTTTTGAGAGACGATTTCCTCTTCGTCACAACAAATGGACAAGGTTTGGTTGAAGTAAAAATCCTTCCGTTCTTTGACCACTAGACTATAATCATGACTTGATCTCTGGTATCTACACAAGAGGGGAGTAAAAATGAGGCCAGTCTTACCCAACTGCACTTCATCTAAGCCGTCAGAAATACCCTCGATATCAACATCTATATAGTCAGATCCTATGATGAAGTTATTATTGTTATTCTTGTTGATGGTCCCGTGGTTCTGTCTGCGACCACCTCTCTTGCGTATTGGGTCCTGTGTGAAAACTAAAATTCCATCATGAACTAAGACATTTATAGCTTTAATCATTGTTCCAATGGCACCTTTATCCTCAGCAGTGAATGCCAGAGCCATGACAAGCTCACTGATAGACTCAGGTATGTCAGTCTTTTGTATGATACGGTAAATCTTCCTTACGTTCATCAATATAGGCAATTCAGGATGAACCTTCTTATTCAGCTCCTTTGCTCTGCAACTGAAACACTTGAATTGGTGGGGAACATTTTTGAAATTCAACTCGAAACCATAACAACTAATGTGTTTGTTTCTATGACATGCAGGACATTGCAATTTTCTAAATTCAATTGATTCGAGCGGACGCTTTGACCCGCACTCACAGTTGAAACCGCCAACTTCTTCCTGCTCTGACAAGTCTTGAAAATCCATTTCCTCAATAGCTTGAGTCAGTTTAACTGATGATCCGGCCTTGGACTGTTCTTTAAGAAATGTTTTCAACTCCGAAGTGATCTGGCTACCATTCAGTTCGTTACTGGATTGATAATATTTCAACTTGGGTTGATAAAGAGTAGTTACTCTAGACGGGATATCAATGGTAAATTCTTCATCATAAATTTCGAAGGGATCAATCTGAACAAAATTGACAGAATCCTCTCCATCCATGTTTGAATTTAAGATCTTGAATCCAACTTGATGAAATGGGGTCTTTAGCTTCCCCGTAGTGGTATGTTCTTGGATTTCAAGTTTATCGACTGTGATTTTCGGCTGTGACTCTTCTGATATATCCCTGAACAACTCAGAAGGTTGATAATCTAATGGACATCTTTCATTGAATAACAATCTAATGTTCAAATTCCTAGTCAGTGGAAGTGAAGGTAATGATTGCGTAAGAATGATCAACTTCCTCATCAATTGTTCAACTTCTTTTCTAGAATCAACAAGGGAGAATGAATCAGTCATGTTACCTTCCCCTGATTTTGCCTTACTTTCAATATTCATACGGACTCCATCATTAGAATAATCAAAAGAGAAAATATAAGATTCCGCAATGTCCAACGGTTGATTTTCATCCAAATAGATAGAAAAAGATAGAGCCTTTAGATATTTGGAAGCTATCAGTGGGAATACCCCTTTGTCTAACCAATCTAACAAGGCATCAATTTTTTCTGATTTCCCTCTCACTAATGTCTTCACTTTGATTGAATTTGAAGAATCCATACCATTCGAGGAATCACCCAATGATTTATTAGGGTAATATTTTTGATCATTGAAGCAAGCTTCATCAAACAAACCACGTAAATAGGTAATACATCCAAAGGACATGATGAGCATTGTCTGCACCAACTTTTGAGACTGTTTAGGAGTCACAGTACTTTGCTTGGGACCTGATGTTACCACAGCGACTGAAGTGGACATGATTAATGGGTTGCAATGTGAATTGATCTCGTTACAATCGAAGTTGTGTTTGTTTTTAAAATGTACATAAAGTTACAAATCTCAGTTTTTTTTCCCCCAGCCAAATAATTCCAATCAACTTCTAATCGAACATCTTCAACAGAATTCGCATCTGTAGTTGTCACGTCTGATATTTTGAAAGATCCCTCCAACATAGTTGATTCTTGTGAATGATGGAACCCTTGGCTGAAACCAGAAACTGATATACGAGATCGCTTCGAACGGAAAGGATACTGCAAATTTGTAGAAATAGCAAAAAATTCAATGGATGATTGACATTATCTCCCAAAGGCTGATATGCCTCAGATTTTGATTCAGCTATTGTAAAGGTGGTATAAAGTTTGTTTTGATTCTGTCTCAGTTTCACTTTCACATCCAACTCTGGTTTCAGTTGAAGTTTCAATAGTAATCAACCTTTTCCATAAGTAAAAAATTAAACATAAGCAGCCTTTCCTATAGACAGTGAATGTACATAACAACATTCAAGCACCTCACCTGTATTGTAGCATTGCACTGAACGTTTCATACTTTCTAACCTCTACTGGTGATGATGATACTATTAGTAACAGATAAGAAGGGCTTTATCCTCAGGGTTTTTTTTACACGGTGTTGTATCTGTGTTCAAATGGCAGATCCATCAGAAAGGCAAAAAAACATAAAAAAAATATCTCCCCACGTCTTACTGATAATGTAGTTAGTTGTAACGATCAAAACAAAGTCTCAATATGTCAGACACGAACTCAACATTATTGGACACATCATCTTCCCTCATCGACACCACGTCGTCGGAGTTGGGTGCCAATCTACACGTCTATAGCGGTACTAATGCATCTTCCTTTAATTATCCATCTACTGCTGCATCATTAGCGTCATCAGATGTCGATTATCAACGCGATTTGACCAATTCAGATTCGACACTTCCATTATCTAGACCTTTATCAAGAGCATCAACTACGTCTTGTATGTCTGTTACACTGTTCAAGGATGGAGTCGAAGGTAGGAGGGTTCACAGGAATGGAATTCCAAATTATCCATATAATTTGATCGCAACGATGAGCGATAGCAGGCACGCAAAACCATACACTGCTCATAACACCGCCAATTCTTTAAATAATGAAGAATATTCTGACCCTGATTTGCAAGAACTTCAAGAGACAAATGACAACGATAAGAGCACGATAGATACGCCTTCCGGACCACCAGTCTCGTTGAACGAGAAGATGTCCCTTTTGAAGACAGGGCAAGTACAATCACACCATGATATGAATCCCAATGGCCCATCAGTGGGACCAGTTGTTTTCGAGAAGGAAGCAGATGATAATGGTGCTAGTGTTGATTCCGATGACGTTTCGATGTCTGATTACACTCGTTTCCAAAATGAAGCCGCAAGGGATTTTAATGATTTATGAATTTGATGATAATGATAGCGTTCTCTTTTATGTTTAGTTCAAAATAATCCACTCTCAAAAGTGGAATACTTTCACATACAGCTGTGCTTTTGAATTTTGGAGTCTTTATATTAATTTTTATTAGTGATACAGTTCGCGGAATGCACATATATGTTTTAGGCAAAATGTAAATTACGCTTTCGTAATTCAGCCAGTCCTCATGTTTCCTTAAAGTCTTTCAATTTGAATATTGCTCCATTTTTGTAAAAACTCAAACCTCACGGTAGGAGATACATTTCAACTAGCTATAATGATCATGGACTGAGCTACTTCAATCTCATTAATTACTGTTGAAAGCAAAGTCAGACTATAGCCGAGACCCAAAACGAGCACTCATTTAAAATCATGAAGAAGGATATACAAGAAGAACAGTAAGTGTTATTGGTTTAAGTTCGTCAATACAATAATCATTATTGTTTTCTTTGTTGTCAAAATGAAAAAAGGGAGGTATAATTTTAGATAGCTAACTACACTCACAAGCGATCAAATCTTCAAATATATCAGTAAGAAAAGGTTGTCATTAGAATATTCTACGACCACATCGGAAACGAGTCAATTGGTGCCATGTCACATAACAGATATCACTTGAGGATAAGATTAAATTTTAGCTGAACTAGTCTAGCCCGCGTAAGAACTCTGAAGCTGTTCCGTTAAGGTTATGCAAAGGATTGATCTGATGATCCAGTCTTGCCCATTGAAACTTTACAAGCACCATATTTGATAGCTGAACTAAGGGGTATTTGAAGAGGTCTATAAACTGCTACATACAAGATCCTCCCCTTTTCCTTAGTATAACCACTTTGTAAGCCATAAGGTACAATAGAGACACTTTATAACGAAGAAGCAAATAGCTTGAAATCAGAGTGTTGTACGCAAAAGTGAGGAGTGACATATTCAGCCTTTTGGGGAATAATTACTACATGTAACTTTAATAAGTGGAAGTACTGCACCAAATAGTAGTAAAAAAACTGACAAAAAATCAACTTGGAAAAAATCAAAATCAAAATCAATCACAACAAGGAAAAAGCAGTGAATCAGAACATTTGAATATTGAATTCTGTGTTTGAATTGAATCAAGAGTGCTATCTGTTGATTCTGTTCTCCGTTGATCTTATTCGTCCGAGTCACTTTCTCTTTGAATATATCTAAGTCACTGGTTTCGTCATGTCTGAATCATCAGTACCTCGTGCTGAGGATTTATCCGCCACTTGGTCCTTTGTCCAGCCAGGTTTAGGTTCCATATTGGGAGATGTTGTTAGTCCGTCAATGTATATGAGCGTATACACTGCCATTTATGATTATTGCATAAACAAATCAAGATCTCCGCATCAAGGGGACTCACAGTACAGTCACAACAATAACAATCAAATTTCGGGGCAAAATAATAATGCGATAGGAGGACCTGCTTCTTTGTTGGTTGGAGGTGAAATCTATACCAAGTTGAATAATTACTTAGAAGAATATGTTAAGAACTTGTCAAAGAATGAAAACGAATCTTTTTTGAAATTTTATGTGAGAACTTGGAAGAGGTATACTATTGGAGCTGGATATTTGAACAACATTTTTGATTATATGAATCGTTATTGGGTACAAAAAGAACGTAGTGATGGAAGGCGTGATATATATGATGTTAATACCTTATGTTTGTTAAAATGGAAAGAGGAGATGTTTGAGAAAAACTTGCCAACGTTAATGAGTGAGATCCTTGAAGAGATTGAATCACAAAGAATGAGCAGAACTGATAACAACAGTGACCTACCCTTGGCGATCAAATCATTTGTACACTTGGGATTTGATAGTAATGACTTAAGAAAAACCAATTTAACAGTTTACATGTCAGCGTTCGAGAATCCATTCTTAGAAGTAACAAAAGAGTTTTATACCCAAGAAAGCAACCAATTTTTGGCGAACAACAACGTCATTGACTACATGATTAGAGCTGAATCAAGAATTGCGGAAGAAACTTCTAGAGCAAACTTGATTCTTGACGATCATACCAGAAAGCCATTGGCCGATGTTCTCAATGAAGTGTTGATTGATTCACACTGTGAGGCAATGTACAAACTGTTTCCTCAATTGTTGGATCAAGGCCAACTACAAGACATTCAAAGAATGTACATTCTTTTGCAAAGAGTCCCACCAACTTTGGAACCTCTTTTGGCAAGATTTGAAGACTATGTCAAACAGCAAGGGTTAAATGCAATTCAAGAATTGAAAATCAAGTCTGCTGAAAATCCTGAGGCTAAGAGCAATCTGATCGATCCTAAATTGTATGTGAAAACAGTGCTACAAGTTTACAGAAAATTCGAGCACGTTGTGGAGGAGTCATTCAAGAAAAATAGTTTATTTGTCAAATCATTGGATAACGCATCTAGAAACTTTATCAACAAAAACTCGATTCTGACAGCAACTTCAAAATCACAATCCAAGACTCCTGAATTGTTGGCCCGTTACAGTGATGCCTTGTTGAAGAAGAAAAACAAAGAATCAGACTCTTCCACTGCCGATATGTCCATTGATGACTTGATGACAGTATTCAGATTTATCGAAGATAAGGACTCATTTGAGACCCATTACCGTAGATTACTAGCAAGAAGATTGATTTTCAACACTGCAGGTTCAAATGGAGAGGAAGAGCTAGTAATTCAAAAATTGAATCAAGAGAATAGTATGGAATACACTTCAAAGATGACAAAAATGCTTCAAGATATGCAATCTTCACAAGAATTACGTACCACTTTCAAGGATATGGTTGCTGAAGATGGAGATCAAGATATAATTCCTGATTTTACCATATACGTTTTGGCAGAAACAATGTGGCCATTCCCGCCATGGAAATTGCCATTTACATTGCCTAAAGAATTATTACCTACCCAGGAAAAATTTGAAAAACTTTACAACGAGAAACATTCTGGTAGACAATTAAAATGGATATGGAATCATTGTCGTGGTGAAGTAAAGGCAAATTTATCAAAGCCTGGTAAACCTCCTTTCATATTGACAATGACAGTATTTCAAATGGCGATCATTTTGCCTTTCAACGAAAAAGATACGTATAGTTTCGAAGAATTGTTAGAATTGACAAATTTGACTCCGGAATATTTAGAGGGTTCTATAGCGCCATTGACGAAATTCAAGTTATTGAATCAATCTCCACCAGGAGCAGAAAATGTTGGAAAACCATCAACAAAGTTCACCGTTGTATCTGAATACAGATCGAAAAAGATAAAAGTTAAGATGGATCATCCTTTGAAGATAGAATCCAAACAAGAATTGAATGACACTCAAAGAGAAATCGATGAGGATCGTAAAAACTTCTTACAGGCATGTATTGTCAGAATCATGAAAGCAAGGAAACAATTAAAGCATAGTTCACTTATCACCGAAGTAATTCAACAATCTCACACTAGGTTTAATCCTACAGTTGGTGATATCAAAAAGTGTATCGATTCATTGATTGAGAAAGAGTATTTGAATCGTATAAATGGTGACAGTTACGAGTATTTAGCATAGTTTATATTATTGTCTGTGTTCAGTCTTATAGCTTTTAATGTCTTTTGTCAATTCACTTGTATCTATTATGAAATAGTTCGCTTCCGTAAAAAAAACTGTAGATGAAAAATATGTTAAAAAAAAAAAAAAAACACTCACCGACTTTTCAGTACATCTCATCTCCAAATTGGGTAACTGAAGAACAGATATAAATAATGCTCAGAGCCATTTCAAGGAGAAGTGTTGTTTCGTTGAGACCAGTCACAAGACTGCCATCTTACTATGCTGTTAGGGCGCAGTCTACTTCAAAAGCTTCCGAGCCACAACAGGTGTTCACCAAACTCTCCGACGAGCGTGATCCAAAGAGAGATGGATTTTTTCAATATACATGGGGTTCATGGATGAGCAATGATAAGCAAGAAAAGGCCAAGAGATTCACCAAATTCTCCATTGAGGGTGCAAATGAGTTACTTCAAGATTTTGTCAAGCAATCAAAGGAGACAAGTAAGTTATTGACCGAAGATTTGAAAAACGTTGAGATTTTGCCTCCAAAGACATTGAGCAGTGGTATAACTTTATTGCCGCAAAACATTGATTTAAAATCAATAGGTGTTGTCAATCCTAACGATGTAATTCACATCAAGCAAATGTCAAGTATCCACGAGGGTAAACATCATAGAATTTACAAATTAGATACCACAACAGATAGATCTTTCATTTTAAGAATTCCTTATCCTTTGGAGAGTGATCTTTTCAAATCAGTGAAAATTAAAAGTGAGGTAGCTACAATGGATTTCGCCTTGTTGAAATTAGGTATGAACGTTCCAAAAGTGTATGCTTACGGAACTGATTCAAATAACGTTTTGAAAACACCATTCATTATTATGGAATATATTGAAGGTCCATTGTTGATGAAGGAATGGAACCCATTGGTAAGTGATTTCGTAAATCCAGAGTCTAAGCAAGTCATCAAAAAAGTTATCGATCCAATTGCTGACTTGCAAAAGACCTTGCTCTCTGTTGAATTCAATTTAAGTGGTTCATTATATTTTTTCGATGATGTTGAACCTGAGTTGCAAAAAACTTCACCATATCAAGGTGAAACCAACGAAAAATTGGTAAATCGTTGGAGGGTTGGCCCATTGACTGAAAGAACTTATTACAGAAATAAAAAATACTTGAAAGAAAGTGATTATCGTAAGATTGCCGGACCATTTGAAAAACCATTAGATGTTGTTAAATCGATTGCATTGGTAGAATTGGAAAATTACAAAAGAAGATTATCGTTAGCTGCTTCTGATTCATCATCAATAGTAGAGAATGTTGATGAATTGAAACATGCTATGAAGGTTTACGAAGATTTGTTGAAGATTGCTCCAATATTATTCAACGTTGAAACTAACAAATTACCACACAATGAAAAATTATGGGCAAATAGATTGTTTCACCCAGATTTAGACCCAATGAATGTTATTTTGAAAGACACAGTCCCATATTTGGTTGATTTTGAAAGTACGTCTATCAAACCTTTCATTTTGCAAAATTACCCTCATTTTATTGCTTACGAAGGTCCAAAAGTTTACAACTTGAAAGAGGATGTTGAAAATTATGAAAAATTGGACGATTTGGAAAAGCAACAGTATGAATTCATGTACAATAGAACCAGGAATCAATTCTTGTGGGAATTTTCATTGAATGAACGTCGTAAAGATTTGTTAGGTGCCATTTCACCACTGGTAAAATTGTTAAAGTCCCCTTACACAGCTGCCTTGGATAACAAAAATGATAAGGACTACTTGTATATTGAAAGTGCGTTGGTCAATTTACAACAATTTTGGAACTCTTACTTGGAGAATGGGTTGACTGCTGCTGAATTTCCAATTGAATATTCAAAAGAAGATTTGGATACTCATTTCCAAAAAATCGAACAATATCAAAAGGAAATCTCTAGTACTCCATTCATAGCTACAAAAGGTTGGATTCCACAAGATATGTTTGAAAACTTGAAATCTCAAGGATTTTTAAAACAAGATAGCGAGGGTAATTATACCATTGATACCGAGGAGCTGTTGAGAGACGTTGAAGCTGAAGACGCTAAGAAGGATCAATAGATCAATATTGTAAATAGTTAATATCTTGACAATGATTTACTGAAAGTAGTAATTTTCACCTTTTCTACATTGTAGTAAATTGTTTTGTTCGCCAACCTTAGAAATGTAAATCCCATATTCGCTGAAACATAGCCACTTGTAGTCAGAAAAAGGGAGAAGAGCTGTCTGCGAATTGTAGTTGCCTTATCTTGTGGTATCTACAAACATCAGAAAACACATTTTTTAATGTTATAAATCATATGTTGATAGTCAACCATCATTCGGGATCCAGACTTCCAAGTAAAAAAATATGAACAGGATGCCACCTACCTTAAAGCACTTTTAGCTTATCAAGCATTGGACGCTTCATCTAGTTTGTCATTAGTATTTCACCTCTTACAAGGTTTTGAGCACTTCTCTAAAATAGTTTAATCTCTTCACTTGAAGCACTTTAATCTTTTTTCTCTTTCGAACATATCGAGTGTTTTTTTCAGAGAACTGTGACAGACATACAAATGTGATTTACTATAACATATATTGAGGATTAAATATCAATCAGGCGACACTATATAACATAATATGCTATTTTGATGATATGATGTGTCAACTATGGTTTATAGTAATCCAATTGCTAAATCAGGAGCACGTAGCATAGCATACAACAACAATTGCAGAACATTAAAATCAATTGATACTTGTGTGTGTCCTAAAATTACTGATGATTTTATCTGTTCCAGAATATTCTATGATGGACTATTGTAATCCAACATGAAGCTGAAGAAAGTTGTTTTGACAGAATTACTAATCGACCACAATCGAATACCCGCTGGCGAGTTAAATTTCATGAAAGTGATTGGGAGAAATAACGATGATAGACTTTATTGTTCATATTGCCATTATATTTTTGGACCCCTCGACCTAAGCCAACGAGAATGCGAGAGCGGATATTGTATGATTACCAGTGATCAGCTTGGTCGGCTTCAAGTTGAGTTGTTGAACAACATCGAGGAAATTCCTTTAGATATACTACGTGAGTTGAATGATTATGTGTCAGGCCTTCCTGAAACATTGAATGTGGTCGCATATGACTCCAATACGAGTATTTGGGATTTTGGTACACATCCATTAATCACATTATTCAAATTTGATGACAGTTTTTCAATTAGATTTCCGGAAAGATGTTTGAACCTGCCAGACTTTATCTCTGGCTCTCCAAGTTACGAATTGGGAACGATAACTTTTCAAAAAACAAGAAACTTTATACATTCTCAGGAATATCTGCCACCTCCAACATTAAATGCAACAGTCACATATATTGCTGAAGGTGATTATTGTGTTGTCTACGGTGGATTGATAGCGACGGAAAACATCACTCGGGAAACGTACAACGAAGCTCTCATTCAATTAGAAACTTCTACTGAGTTCCACGATACACCAAAGGAGCAGATCAGAAAGACTTTAAATTTTTGTCTTCACATGTCTGACGCTGTTTGGAAATATTACTTGCTGGACAACACATGGAAATTGCTGCTACCGGCCAGCCAACCGAATAAAGAATGGGGGTTCGAGCAATGGTCGAGGCCAAGAGGAAGGCGGATGATTGCAGTGCATCATTTGAAAAGGAAAAAGATCTATTATCTTTGCGAAGACTTTAAATCGAAAACCTATAATTCGTTGTTCGAATATGACTATACACTGAATGATTTCAGTAGAATCGAGTTGAGGTGTACCACTTTACCACAAATAATAGATAGCTGGGTGATAGATTACTCTAATGACACGCTTCTTCTATCAGTAAGAAGCGTTTGCGATTATGGAATATTGATTTTTTGCTTCCAAACACATAAATCCGTTTACCTAGAGTTGGAAGGGTTTCCCATTGAGTACTCACCACCCAAACGGAAAATTGGCTTGGTAGATAACTTCAATAAGTTGATTTTTCTCTCCCGCATTTTTACAAAGAAGGGCGTTGATAAGATAGCATATGTGGATTGGGGAAATTACAAGAGAAAAACTTTGAATGCCCTTTTGAAGAAGACAAAATAATTGTCTGTTAAAGAAAATTAAACGAACTTCGACCCCATTTTCAATTAAGGTTTCTTCATTACAAACGGTAAGGGCCCATTGAACCAATAACAACCCTCAATTATTACTTTGTATCTCACTTAAATATAAAAATTTATGTTCCAAAGGCATTGAGGTTATTTCGAAGGTTTCAGTTAAGCCCTAAGCATATCTGTGAGCAGAGGTCATGGTCTTGATTGTGGTTCGAACACGAGGTAATGTTTCACTAAGGTCTCTCTTTACCCTACTCAGGTTTTCTATGTGATGATTGTGATGATTGTGATGATTGTGATGATTGTGAAAACAACACCCCTCTTGAATGCGCAGGAGAGCTTTGCCCAAAGACCCTATGCTACTTCGCTAATAAGTAGGTAGGACAAAAGCATATACACCATTGGAAGTTGACTAATATGAACACTCGACAATGTGGAACGCTGCACTGTTAAAGGCCAAATTCAAAGCTATGACTCAGGAATTATCCAATGTACTAGCTGGAGATTGTTAGCATAGCAAAGAAATCTGCAGAAAATAATAGTAGAATATTTTAACATAAATAGATATTTTGAAACTTCCATCAAGGAATTGAAATGGAGAATGTTTGACAGGAAAGAGTATAGAATTCAGGAAGCCAGTAATACAATAGATAATTTATCTTTAAACAACCTCAAAAGCTCATATATCCCAAACTACTTTTCCCGAGATTATGGTTCCAGTTTATACTATCGAATCCAAGGCTTGGAGGGTGGGAATAAATTTTGTAAAATTTCAACTAACAAGAGAGGCGATTTTCAGACTGAATTTGTGAACAACTCCAATGAGGTGGATTTAAGTCTTTTACGAGAATTTTGTCACGATCAGTCAGGCTTGCTGAGTTCAATGATATATTCAATGGAACCCATTCACAATTCTGATGTCGGTATTTGGAAGTTCAGAAAAGAAGAAGAGAGAAAACTGGAACAGTTCCAATCGGCCACATTCAGTATTCCAGACAGATATGAGATTCCGCCTCAAGTGTTTGTCTCTGGGCCTTCACTTTGCCAACAGAGAACGATAACATATCAAAAAATCATTTACAAAAATCAAGAAGGTACATTTCCACAGCCAAGCTTTGACTCATTAAAGACATATATTGCAAAAGGTGAGTATTATGTTTTATACGGTGGAATGATCCCATTTACAGCAGTTCCCCAAAAGACTATTGATGAGCTTCTTGAAAGACTAGAAAAGACTAATGAATATCATAATATACCAAGAAACGAACTTAGACAAAAATTTGACAATTGTTTCTACTTGTCGGATGCAGTCTGGAAGTATCATATAGTTCAAGCAAAATGGGAATTGCTGTTACCTGACACAAATCATTACAAACTACCTTGGCAAAAACAATTTTCAAGGCCAAAGGGGAAATACATGAAAGCATTTCATCACTGTGTCGCAAAGAAAATTTACTACTTGTGTAAGAACTTTGATAGCACTTGGGGCCCATTGTATGAGTATGACTATCAAATGAATCGATTCAGGTGTATTGATCTAGGTAGCATACTTACAGGAAACACTTATATTCCTCAAGGGGTGATAGACTTCTCTAATGACACTCTTCTCTTAGCAGTAGTGACTCACCCCGCTGATCAGTGGAGTATTTTAGTTGTTTGTCTCCATACGGATCAGTCCACTTTAATAAAGTTGAAGCAGTCATCCAATATCTATTTGTTTTTCAGCGGTATTGGGTTGCTGGATAATTTTGAAAAATTGGTACTTGTTGACAATTGTTTAGAGAAATGGTGTAGGAAAATAACTTATGTTGATTGGGGGAAAGTGAAAAGAAAAACCTTAAAGCCCTTTTTGGATAAGCATAGGAAAGGAAATGGGTCAAAGTGAGAATACATAAGGAAGACCATTGTTGAGTTCATTATGAATTGTTGGAGTGAAGCCTGGTGAAAGTAACTGGTGCTCTTATCTGATTGAGTTACAGAGCCCATACGATATAGCATTAACATTGTTAAAATGGGAAACAGTTTTGGTGTCAAAAAAAGTAGTGTACATAAAGACCGATGAGCTTTCTATTGTGTTTTTTTTTCCATTGCAGTTTTGTTTACCTTATCTTGAGATAACTAACAACCACAAAGACGACCACAAAGACGACCACAAATAGCGAAAGATATATTTTTTATTTCAATTCCAAAATGTTTTCAACTTCTTATTTATATACATCACTCAATTACCATATCCAACCCCCTCTGTTATCATTTGTTATATTCAATTTCACACCACTACAACTTTCAGAATAAAAATATGGAGAACGCTAGAGCAGCTATTGAACAAGGGGTTGGTGATTTCACCGTGGATTGGGAACATGGTCATAGATATCACCGGGTTCCCATCCATTATTTTTATTTGGTATTTTTTGTGTTTTTCATACCTGGTGCAGCGCTTTCAATGACTAACATAGTCTGGCCGGTTGGTGAAAGTGTTGAACAAATTATGAATTTGGTCTCATGTTGCTGCACCATTGTTGATATTTTGGTACTGTTCACGAAATACATCATATCTAATTGGGTCACGAAAAACCTAAGGGGATTTAACAAAGTTGATTTACCAAATGGGCTGGAGGTTAGTTTGGAACAATTGAAAAGGATAAGTGATAATCAAATTGGAGAACTAAGTTTCAAAGAGAAGGAGGAAAACCCCACAAACAGGTTCATTGAAATTCTCAATGAAAGGCTTACAGCATCAATTAGATTGCATCCATTACCGGAAGAGGCATTGCTTACAGCCTTAGATAATCGTACGGGAGATCTAGAAGTTAGAAATGAGACTATGCAAAAGAAGCAAGCTAATTATGCCGAACGTGAACAATTGGTTCGAGAGATGTTACAGGAAAAAGTTGAGTGCACGAATATTGCCAATGACCTCGATGAACGCAATGGAGCATTCGAATCAAAAAGAAACTCAGTCAGGCGAACACGGTTTTTATATACAGCTGCAGCTTTAACTCTTGTGTTGATCATCCTTAATGGTATTGCCCTTGAAGTTCCAAATTGGAGAGTTACAAAGAAGTCATAAATATGTATACATTTATATAGTTTGATAATACATGGTATTTGGAGAATTTGCTATATGCTTCTTGTTGAGACTTGAAAAATGTTATATGATCGAGAATGGACTGAAAGATTTCCAGCGACCCTTAGTATACAAACAAGTGTTTCTATATCACAACTTCACACGATCATCTATGAACACTGAGGACTGGAGATGAAACCTTCTCAACAACCCTTAATATACTAATAGCAAATGTGACAACCCACATGCACAACATGAGAAATAAGAAAGCAGCCAACCCTCTTTGACGATTGCATATAGGGACCACCAATATATGATTATTTGAAGATGCAGAATTGACACAAACCCATCTATCGTCGTACAAAGTGTTGAATGCTAATGACAAATTTGCTGAAGAGAATATGATAAATAACAAATCAAGAAGAATTAACCTCATCTTAGCCATTGGATCCCTGAGACCCAACGGACGACCTCCAAATTCATCTCTTGCAATAAATAATAAATACAACATTGCCACCGACTGAACGCAAATGGCCATTATCGTACTTGGCTGTTGTCCAACGCTGCTGTTGTCATATTTTCTATTGGACAAAACGAAAATTCGTCCAGCTAAACCCAATGCCACTGCTGAGAATATCAATTCAAATATTCTGAAAAACAATGGAATGTATGGATTGTTTAAAAGTATTCTCTTCACAGTGGTCTTAAGATCATCTCTATTTTCAGTGGACATCCAGTATCCAGCTTTTGTCCTATGTTGTGTCCCGTTATTATATCCATCTTTCTTATTACCTTTGGATTTCCAGAATCCAATCCAAGTGTCCGGTTTTTCATTATTATAATTGTCATATGGAGATGTGTCAGGTTCCTCCTTATTGAAAGTCAGTCTCAACCTTTCATCACCACCCCATTTACCGCTCAAATCGGCTTGCATATCATTCCATGATATGGTTTCATCATCACCGCTTACTGTGTATTTCCCATATTCTATTTGTCCATTGGCATATGCCGGATTGCCCTCAACGGTTTTCAAAAAATCATTCCAATTATTATCAATGGCTTTTAAAAATGGATCCGAGTTTTTATCAGACTCCTTATCGATTGATCTGTTATTATTGTAGTAACACCTTCCTAATTTCTCCAATGCATATGGGGGAATTGGTCTCATATCATGTCGATAATGTGGGCGGAAATTCTCCTCTATATGTGGCGGAGGAGAGGTAGCGTCTAATCTTGGTGACGACAGAAGCAGCGGTATACCTAAGTTATTATTCAGAGCAGCATTGGCGGCAGAACTATTTTTCTTGTTGCCTTGTTGGCTCATCTTATAACCTTATACACCGAACAAACAAAAGTAACTTTGACCAGTTGCAATCATAAGAACTTGCGATTAAAATGTTTATATGATTGTTATTATTTTGAAATTCACTGCTGCTCTGCTCTGGTGTGCTCTGCTGCTCAAAACGGCAGGTTCCCAATTTGGTTTTTTTCTGATTCAAGAAACTACGAAGGTAAATACTACGATTGTGAAAGCTTCGACTTTGTATCAGATGCTATCAATTAATGATAGTAACGGATGGCGAGTTCTATTTACATTGGGTCCTCGGTCATTTGCCATTATCTGTAGCGGTGTATCGAACAGCTTCTAATTAGATACTAGTTGTAAAAAGTCTGTAACGTGAAATAAAGCTCCAAGGAATAGTTTCAAGAAAGGAGTGCCTTCATGAAATGATTGTGGATGATATTTGATACAAGTTCCCATTAGGTAGGAACGTGAAATATAGATTTTGTGTGTACATATACGTATTACTATACTATACCAGACGACAAAGTTATTGCTGAATACTTCAAGTGATGAATAACCAATTTGCATCGTGTCAGAATATATCTACATATGATGCAAACTTCTCAATCCCCGTTGAGCGTCTTCAGATACCTTTAGTGGTGCTCCATCTTACAGTGGTAACACATATCCTTCAACGCTGTGTAGTTCTCAGAAAACATGAACATGTCGGTAGCAATGATTTCAATTTCCAAAGCAATAGGCGCTCATTTTTTTTGATTTTTTGCAAGCGATTCAAGAGGTCTTCATTTCGACAACTACTACGCCCCTTGTGAATTTCATCAGCCCTTTGTTCGATTCCAAGCTATAAATAAGAGTTTGCCACTTTCACCAAATAGGCTTTTTGCATAGAAAAGGATAAAATTCAAAGGAACGTATCTGCTCATCACAATCACAAGGAAAGCAACTCAATATGTCATTAAGCAGATGCTCAAAGATAACACTAAAAGTACCATATGGGCTAGCTTTCAGGCGATACCAGTCAACTAGTGGACCCAATTTCAATACAATTCCCATCAGATTACTAGCCATTCCAATAACCTCGAAGAAGTCTTTTATATATTGCAAACACAATACGTTATCACAACTACCTGATAACAATTCACTAAGTGATAAGTTTATTGAAAAGGCTACAACGGCATGGCAAAAATTTGAAAATTCCAAATCATCAATAAATGTCAAGATAGTTTCAGGGATAAAACAACTATTGTCAAAGATACCGTGGAATGAAGGTTCGTTAAAGTCAATTCCATCAAGAGATTCCATTATCAGAGAATTGAAAGAGGAAATGACAGATAAAGAGTTAATCATAAGTAAGGAAAACAAATCATTCATAAGACAAAGTGATTTGATACAAAACGATCTGGATTTCAAGGGGAAATTAACTCAGATTCCAATTTTTTACCCTTCATCCATCACATCTCAAGATTTGATTAAACAGCAATTGACCACTTATTCCACTGATGGGTACAATGTACATCGCAAAAGACTTTGGCTGTGTTTAATAGGACTACCATTTACTGTACCGCTTATCATTTTGCCTGTTGTTCCAAACATTCCCGGATTTTATCTCTGTTATAGAGCATATTGTCATTTTGTTGCACAAAATGGGGCAAAACATTTACAATATTTGTTGGATGGGGATCATTTGAAATACGAGAAATTGGACCATCATTCATTACAATTGTATAAATCCACCAAGGATAAAAGTGTTTTGAAGAACTTGGAATCATTTCTTGAAAGTGGGAAACATCAAGATGAAGAATTGATCTTGTTAGGAGAAGATGTCATCGATAAGATTTGTCATAGTTTCCATTGTGATGAGTTGGCTGGTGACTTGAAAGTAGCTTTAAGACAAGAGCAGCTGAAAATTGGTGTCAATTGATATCTCTGTATATATATATATCTATGAATAAAGGTACAACCCCTAATACGTTTTAGAATCTGAATTTCGTGCTCGTAGTCACCAATTTCGCCGTAATAGGTAAAACGTGGTCACAGCTGGTATTGACCCGATAGTTGCTGGGGGCCCAGTTTGGCAGATGGTTTTTTTGCGTTTTTGGGTGAGAGTTTTTGGATATTTAATTATTTTTTTCTTCTTCTTCTTCTTTCACTTCTTCTTCTTTTCTTGTTCTTCAGTTACATCCATAAATTATTATTCATTATGAGAAATAAGTGGAGAAAGAAGAGAGTTAGAAGATTAAAGAGAAAGAGACGGAAGGTTAGAGCTAGATCCAAATAAGCGGACAGAAAAATTAATGAGTTGTTAAATTGAAAGAATTTTATCAAGGGATGTCTCTTTGATTCAATTCAAAAAAAAGGAATTGATCTCCTTCATCAATTGATCTTTAGATCATGGGGAATTTCAAATTCCATTCAATTGGAAGAAAAGTGTTGGTTTTGTTATTATTGCTGATTGGTTTTTTTTCTCATGATGGAATGACGGGTTTTTGTATGATTTAAGATTATGATGATATGATTTTGAGAAATTGAAATTTGAACAATTTCTTTCTTTGTATCAAAGAGAGATTGTTTTGATTTTGTTCTTTTGTTTGATGGCTACTTTATTGGTTTTTTTATGATCTATGTTCTTTACTGTCATATAATTTTTCTTGTTTTGTTGTTGGTGATGAGTCTTTATGGCAAGTTGTCGATGGCAAAATGATTCAAAATTATCAGTCCGTACTACTATATAAAATGTGTTTTTTTTTTTTTCTTTTGAATATGAAGATTTATCTTTTTGTTTGAATTATCGGAGAGTTATAGTTGGCATTGAATTGTAGATGTATATATATCTTGTCAATGGTTGATGATTGCTGTTTGAATGGTTATAGTGATGTATATCGAAGATTGTAGTTGTCTGCCAATTGTTTTGATATATGTTGCCGTGTCAATAGCGTGCTGTGTTTTTTTTATCGAAGTAAAAAGTTGTAAAAACTAAAGTGGTTGCAAACATAAATTTATATCTAATAATATATAGATTCATACTAGGCTTTGCTTTCAACTCGGAATCAATTAACTTAACCGAGACTTAAAGAAATGGCTGGTGCAATTGAAAACGCCCGTAAGGAAATCAATCGTCTATCATTAGATGCTAAGGAGAGTGAATATGGACAAATCTATTCAGTTTCAGGACCTGTTGTCGTTGCCGAAAACATGATTGGTTGTGCCATGTACGAATTGGTCAAAGTTGGACATGACAATTTGGTCGGTGAAGTCATTAGAATTGATAACGATAAGGCCACCATTCAAGTTTATGAGGAAACCGCCGGTGTCACTGTTGGTGACCCAGTTTTAAGAACTGGTAAACCTTTATCAGTAGAATTGGGTCCAGGTTTGATGGAAACAATTTATGATGGTATTCAACGTCCATTGAAGGCTATTAAAGATATCTCTCAATCGATTTATATCCCAAGAGGTATTGATGCTCCTGCATTATCAAGAGAAGTCAAATATGATTTCAAGAAAGGTTCATTAAACGTTGGTGATCATATCTCTGGTGGTGATATTTATGGATCAATTTTTGAAAATTCATTATTGGAAGATCATAAAATCTTATTGCCTCCAAGAGCAAGAGGTACTATAACATATATTGCTGAAAATGGTTCATATACCGTTGATGAAAAAATCTTGGAAGTTGAATTTGATGGTAAGAAATCATCATATTCAATGATGCATACATGGCCTGTAAGAGTTCCAAGACCAGTAGCTGAAAAATTGACTGCTGATTATCCACTTTTAACTGGACAAAGAGTCTTGGATGCAATCTTCCCATGTGTTCAAGGTGGAACTACTTGTATTCCTGGTGCCTTTGGTTGTGGTAAGACAGTTATCTCACAATCATTATCCAAATATTCCAACTCGGACGTGATCATCTATGTAGGATGTAAGTATTATTATTATCTCAAAGGGTCAAATTATATATGCAATTTACTAACATTTGTTTCAACAATTTAGGTGGAGAAAGAGGAAATGAGATGCTGGAAGTCTTGATGGAATTCCCTGAACTTTACACTGAAATGAGTGGTAAAAAGGAACCAATTATGAAACGTACCACATTGGTTGCAAACACTTCTAATATGCCTGTTGCTGCAAGAGAAGCTTCTATTTATACAGGTATCACCTTGGCTGAATATTTCAGAGATCAAGGTAAAGATGTTTCTATGATTGCTGATTCTTCTTCAAGATGGGCTGAAGCATTGAGAGAAATTTCTGGTCGTTTAGGTGAAATGCCTGCTGATCAAGGTTTCCCAGCTTATTTAGGTGCTAAATTAGCTTCATTTTATGAAAGAGCCGGTAAAGCTACAGCTTTAGGATCACCTGATAGAGTTGGTTCTGTCTCTATTGTTGCTGCTGTCTCACCAGCTGGTGGTGATTTCTCAGATCCTGTCACCACTGCAACTTTGGGTATTACACAAGTATTTTGGGGTTTGGATAAAAAATTGGCTCAAAGAAAGCATTTCCCATCTATAAACACATCTGTTTCATATTCCAAATATACAAATATCTTGAACAAATATTATGATTCTAGTTACCCAGAATTCCCAAGTTTAAGAGATAAGATGAGAGAAATCTTGTCAAATGCTGAAGAATTAGAACAAGTTGTTCAATTAGTTGGTAAATCAGCATTATCAGATTCTGATAAGATTACATTAGACGTTGCCGCCTTAATCAAAGAAGATTTCTTACAACAAAATGGTTACTCCACTTATGATGCATTCTGTCCAATTTGGAAAACTCATTCAATGATGAAATCATTCATTGGTTATTATGATGAAGCACAAAAGGCTATTAGTAATGGTGCTGTTTGGTCCAAGTTGGCCGAACAAACTAGTGATGTTAAACATGCTGTTTCTTCATCCAAATTCTTTGAACCTTCAAGAGGTGAAGATGAAGGTAATAAAGAGTTTGAAAAATTATATTCAACTATTCAAGAAAGATTCTCAGAAAGCACAGATTAGATTTTTACTTTTATATAAATAAAAGAACAAAAAAAAAATACACATAATTACTTCTTCAGTTCAAATGCTTTGCTCCATACAAGTATTCACTCTGATCTTTGCTATTTCGATGCTCATTTATTATCCACCACATCTCTTGCTTAGTTTTTCTCTACAATTTACCCTCAATTTTTTATATCATCATTACATTTACTTACAACAAGATTTCTTTATATAGATGAAAAATCAAAATCATGTTTATTTATCTTTATATACGCTCCACTAAACATCACCCTTTAACAGCCAAAAGGTGCAATGATGCTCCTCCATAAAGTAACGAACCAATTACTATTATTATCATTCCCATTACCATTTGGTACTTGTCCTTGCAGTTTCCTCAACTCTTCCGCTTCAAGTTGTGTAGCACTTGTAGTTTGTGGTTCAGTACGAGCAATTGGGCTTCTTTGAAAACCACCCACTTGTGTCTGGGACTGTACTGTATTTTCATGAGTGGGGACATTCAGATTTCTCTCGGGGCTGGGTGGAAGTAAATTGGATGAACTTCTCTCTCGAGTTCTTCCTCGAATTTCAAAGGAGTGTGTGATTGTCGTTGTTGTACGTGTACTGTTTGAAAGTTCCCAATTTCTTAATAACTCTGCTGTATCTGGTTCTCGTCCATTTGAATGTGACGATGGACCATCTGTTGGTGAAGGATTCAAAGAATAATGAGGTTGAACCAGACTAATGTGTCCATTTCTTGGCATTGTTGACATCTCTTTACTAACGACCAAGGTGCTTTGATTATCTGTATCTGTTGGATTATTCTCAGCATCATCATTATTATTATTGTTAACAACAACAACTTCTTCATCCTCTTCTTCAGTGGAATTTGCTCTTTTTCTTTTCAAAGATGAACCAATGGGCGACCCATTTGAAATTTGGAAACTATTAACAGATGATCCAAACGATTCCACAATTCCCTCAGTATGGGTACTGGAAGACAGTTCCAGTGGAATTGATGGAAGAGTATTAGCTCTATTTCGGAATGGAGCTGGAATATTGGCAATGAATGGTTCCAGAGTAAATGATGATCTTCTGTTACGGTCAGTGATCTCTTCAGCTAAACGCCTTGAAACTGGTCTCTGTTGTTGGACAATGTTAATGTTTGGTTGCACCACAGGTTGGGTTGGTAACGCTGGAGATTGAAACAGATGGTTGCCAGATAACAGATCTTCATTATTTGTAGTGGTAATTGATGGATGATATCTCAACAACCTATTTTCCATGTTTTCAAGAAAGGCGTCAGGTGGATTAAATCTCACAGTCACCACTCTTTCAACTTGATTTCTCACTGAACCTCTTGGGTTGAAATCCTCACGGAATTGACCTTCAGTTCTCGGTTGTGGAGGAGAATGAGATTCGTCAATAAGGGAATTATGTGATGCAAAACTACCCAATGATTCATCTGAACTTGATTGCTCTTGACCTATTCCAGCTGAAGGAGATTCAGACTCTTCTTCAAGAGGGGAAAAATGTGATGAATAACTAGCCACTGAAAAGCCTGAGCTTGAAGTGTCGTCAATTGTTGTTGAATTTGTCAAATCTGGAACCATCATTGCGTTGGGATTATTATTTAAATATGATCCCAATGACATTGATACTCTTCCATTCCCGATATGATTTGAAATTTGAACTCTTGAAGCCAGTTGAAGATTTTGTTCACTCAAATTACCAGAATCTCCTTCTCCACTATTTGCTGTAAAATATTCAGTGGATTCTTCGCCTGCTGGATTGAGAATACGACTTATTGCATGAGGATTGCTTTGTGGTAGAACCGCTGGTAATCCTGGAAAAGTTAAATCCAATGGGGAAACGGCGGTTGTGAGATCAACACTATTCAAAACAGCGGGCGGCGGCAAATCAGGTGGCAGTGGTGGTGGTGAATCATGATTAGCAATAGTTGGACTTGACTCTTCTGGAACTTCAACTATTGTATCTGTATGAACACTTCTATTTGAAGTCGCCGATGTTGGCGGTTGAGTTTGATTTTCAGATGGTTCAGTTTGATCCATTATTGACGTAAGAGGGATGAGTGAACAGGAAACACCACATATATATATTCGTATGTGTATAGATATATATATATGAAACCGAAAGGGTGATGAGTGGAATAGATGCTAAACAATGACCATAAATGTAGTCCAGCTCTACAAAAGTAAATCCAACGCCAATTCAAATCCAAACCACAAAATGAACCAAAGTGGCCCATCTCCTCCTACAAACAAACAAAAAAGAGCAAAAAATAGTAGTGCTGAATCAACTCAATTACAAGAGTAGTGCACAACCCCTCAACAACAATGTTACACTATACAACAACTTGAAACAGCAGCAACAACAACAATAGCAGCAGCATTGTGATACGTGTTGACAATAATATTATATAAAAGCCAGTTGATATAACATTCCCATTATAACCTTATCTGCTATCTCTCCATACTCTCTCACAATCTATCACTATATCTATACCCGTATACATCTATATCCCACACACACTTCTCACAGCGCCAAAGAAAAACACAAAAAAGCGAAAAAAAAAAAACACTTCAACCAAAATAAATGAAAATCAATACTCTTTGAATAAAAAAAAAAGGAGACAACAATTTATTGCCTTGTGTTTATAAAATTATAATAGATCATACAACATTGTAATACTCGGTGGGTCAATTGTCATTGTATTTTTGTTGATATAGAAGTTTCGCATCACATTTCGTCGTGAATTAAAAAATTACACTCTTAGAAAAAAAAACACTCCATACAAGAATACCAGGAAAGGCCATCATATTGATATACATATATATATATATCAGTATATTAATCATACAAAAGAAATAAAGATATAAAAGCATAATCATCAATCATGGATATAGATACAGATATTCAAATGGAGGATGCCATTGAAGATCCACAATCAGAAATTCAATCTTCATTTTTCAATAATAATCAAGCCACCACATCACAACAGCAACAACAATCACCACAACCTGTAGAATTAACGACATCGACTGTTTCTCAATTAGATGGATGGATAGAGAGCTTGAGTCAATGTAAACCATTGAGTGAAGATCAAGTGAAGGAATTATGTAAGATGGCTATAGATGTATTGAAGCAAGAAGATAATGTTCAACCGGTAAATGTACCAGTTACTATATGTGGTGATGTGCATGGACAATTTCATGATTTGATGGAATTGTTCAAGATTGGAGGACCATGTCCAGATACCAATTATTTATTCATGGGTGATTATGTCGATAGAGGTTATTATTCAGTGGAAACTGTTAGTTATTTAGTTGCTATGAAGATTAGATATCCAAAGAGAATAACAATATTGAGAGGAAATCATGAATCAAGACAAATTACTCAAGTTTATGGGTTTTATGATGAATGTTTAAGAAAATATGGTTCTGCCACAGTTTGGAAATTATTCACCGATTTATTTGATTATTTCCCAATTACTGCATTAGTTGATAACAAAATTTTCTGTCTCCATGGTGGTTTATCACCAATGATTGAAACCATTGATCAAGTGCGTGAATTGAATAGAATCCAAGAAGTTCCTCATGAGGGTCCAATGTGTGATTTATTATGGTCAGATCCAGATGATCGAGGTGGATGGGGTATATCTCCAAGAGGTGCAGGTTTCACATTTGGACAAGATATCAGTGAACAATTCAATCATCTCAATGATTTACAATTGATTGCTAGAGCTCATCAATTGGTTATGGATGGTTATTCATGGTCACATCAAGAACAAGTTGTTACTATATTTAGTGCACCTAATTATTGTTATAGATGTGGTAATCAAGCTGCTATTATGGAAGTTAATGAAGATATGGATAGGGAATTTTTAACTTATGATCCAAGTGTAAGACCTGGTGAACCAACTGTTACGAGAAAGACACCTGATTACTTCTTATGAGTGTTTATTTTTTTGTATCTTTTGATATTGATTTTGATTTTGATTTTTAGTTTTTTGAAAATTTTTATCATCATCTACTATATTATATTATTATTACTTACTTACTTACTATCATTTGTTAATCCGGTTTTTTGTTTGTGCGTTGTGTTAATTCTTTCCCCGTTTTTATCTTACTAACTATCCCTTTCTTATATTGTTATCTACATTCAACTTTTATGTTTCATTTTGTTTCTTTTATGAGAATTTTAAAATAAAATCAAAACAATTTAACATCTTACTTAATTTATACAATTTCTCTACTTGTCATCGTCATCGTCATTCACAATTTCGCTCCTAATTTCTTTGCCCTATCTAACGCAATATCACACATTGCATCAAAACTTTCTCTTCTCTCCAATTGTATATCATTTCTCTTTATCCTATCCAACATGATCCCCATTATCACATCCCTTGATCTACCATTGACAAATACAACGAATCTTAAACCGGGGAAATATAACTCGTATAATTCATTCAATTTGATCAATTTTGCCAGTTCCAATGGTGATGATGACGAATTCAATGATTTTTGCTCTGAATTTGAATGTATTGATAATTTTTCCTTTGAAGGTCCTAATCTTGGATGAGCTGCGATTATCTTGTTTGTCACATCCAAGTTTTCATTACTGTCCAATAAACTTAATAAGATCGCCCTTGTCGATTCTATAAGATCTTTATAATTGTTAAATTTCAACCTTGTCAATTTTGGTATCACTGTTGAAGTCAAAGTTGGACATGGTTCAAAAAGATGATTTAACGTTTCGATTTGCTCCTGTTGTGTCAAAGAGTTGAAACTAGATGCAGGTGGTAATGAAAATGACATATTATCTAAATTGTTGGTGTCTATATAAATGCACTGAAAGATGAGAGAACCTTATCTCTTGTCATATTTATAATTTACAAAAACATCCAAAGGAGAAAAAAATCAAAAAATCCCAAAGAAAAAAAAATTGAATGATGGAGATAACCGAGATGCAAAATTAATCTAAAACTGAAACTAAACCTGGTTGAAAACTGCCTTTTTCGTACTTGGCCAATACTCAACATAGTTCAATTGATTCCTAGTCATCAACGGACCCGGGTTGACGACATGACAACCTTCATAAGTGACATCAAACTCATTAATGCTCGAATCGTTGAGAATTATCAATGAAGGCAACGGTGATAACGTCAAATAATAATCTTTATCCCATATGATTGTTCTCTTTGTTGATTGGAAAGGTGAGAGATGGCCTTGGTCCAATATCGTCTTGACTAATTTTCTCGCTTCTAAGATGTTTGTAGGTATTGGTGTGTCACGGACAATGGAATCAATCGTCAAATCCACAGTATCCACATCCATTGTGCTATTATCATCAGTTGACGATGACGATGATGAGAATTGCAATGAGTTTCTTTTCAACCTTGCATTCATGTCATCTCTTAAGATGACGATTTCCTGGTTTAAATAACTCAATTTAGAAGGATTGGACACGAATTGACAATCTTTGACTAATCGATTCAATCTATTTGTAAATACTTTTGGTATTGAATTTTGAGGCCACATCACGGAACTACCCTTGTTATAAATGGAATTCCAAGGATCGTTATCCCCTGGAACGAAAACCATTTTGATTTTGGAGCATACTAAAGGATATTTTTCCAAAATTGATGCTAACGAGTCAAATGATTGTTTATATTGAGTGGATGATGATGATGATGAAACTGATGCAGAATAATATTGTGATGATGTGAATGCCTTGTTTGTGAATGAACCATTGAAAATCAAACAAATTGGAACTTCAGAATCTGATTCTAAATCTTGTGTCAACTTGTTGAATAATTTTTTCAAAGATTCTAATTTTTTAGAATCATTTAAATGACAATCATGTCCCAATATTATCAATTTATGAGTATGCAATTCCTTTTCCAATAATTGTAAATTTCTCTTCAATGTCTTTGTCACCCTGGTAATACCATTCACCGAGGAAATCAAATTCTTATTAGTCCTGTTTGTCGTTGAATGAATCCCTAAGAAATCAATATTACCATATGAATCTAAAGTAACCTCTCGACGTTCCAGAGGTGGATGGCCCATAGTGGAACAATAAAATTTGTTACTATTTGAGTATATCCCCTCAACAATAACGAAAAACCCGGGACAATAATATGAGCCCTCGGTGGCAATACATTGTGAGAGTTCTAATTCAATATTTTCAGATTCATCTTCTAAAGCATAATTACCAGATTCATTCTTTGTAAGTAATCCAAACAAGACAAATCTTTGACCATGTCGTCCCAATAAGTTTTTGATAGAAGTAATCGACACCGTTGTATCTTTTGTCGAACCAGTTAATGAATTCAATGATGAAAATGTAGGTTGTTGAAAATTTGGATTTCTTGATAATCGATGTTGTAATATAGCATATCTAGTCTTGTACATTGTTATTTTAGATTTGATTGAAGCAAATTTAAAATTTTCCAAGTTTGATGTTTCCTTCTCGTATTGTTTCTTGATGGGATCAAATCTATAGTTTGGTTGTTTGTGAGATGGGATCATCTTGAAAAAATCTTGCCAATGCAAATTGTTGTCATCTTCAGGTTTTTCCACCGGTGTTGGTTCATCTTTATATATGTCAATCTCCTGGTGATTATCACTGACAGTTTTCACTATATCTTTCAACTCCAATTTTTTCATCACTGGGACATTGGTGGTAGCTGATGAGGAACGAATGTCAGAAATGGAACTTAATTCTTTAATCACCGTTTCAACACCAACGGGATCTAAAAAAATGCTTCTTCCTTGATCTTTCCATAACTTCCCCAAGTCGTCCAAGAATTCTTGTGCTTTTAAACTCTTCCAATTATTACCAAATGTAAATCCAATATGATCAGCTAAGATCTTTAATGATTCAGTTTGAATATTAAGTCCATGTTTCTTGGACAATATTCTATACGCTATTGGTCGTAGATTTGCAGGATGTAACTGCACTGGTAACAGTATGGGTTTTGTTGTCTCCATCCTTGGTAACAATATTTCTATAATGACACACTCTGTTGTACCACCACTATTACTAACAACATTGAAAAGACGCGTAAAGTCTGTAGTGCTTTTTGGTGCCTCGGAATTGGTATGTGTGTACACTACTTTTTCTTGCTCTTTTAGCCGTGTAAAAATCTGTAACGTTACATTTTTATATGAGAGGATCTGATTAGTATTGTATCAATTATATCCTGAGGGTCAGTGTCACTTTGCTATATTGCAGTACCTTCTTAGTGTGTTTTCTCCAACTAACAGATTCTGTTCAGATTTATCCAATCGTGATAAACGTTGACTTATCAACTTATCACAGTTTGCTGTCATTTTGAAGATAACGTCACAATTGCCACGGAATTTCATTTTTTTTTCCGCATTTTAGTCAGTAACTGGGTGATGATGATGATGTTGGGTCTTGACAATATTACTTGTAGTGTTCTCATTCTTTGATAGTCATCTGGACTACATGAAGGATGTGTTACTGAGAACAGCCATTAAATAACTCACCGGATAAAGTTCCACTCCATCATATAGATTATCCCATCTCTCGCGGCTTTTTTAACTGTTTTGATCAATTTTTCCTGTTGTGTGTATCGGGTAAGAGATAGATAAGAATTTAGATAAGGGGAAAATTTTTATTCATATAAGAAATCTTATCGGCTGAGCTGAAAAACACTGTGTGAAAACTAAACCATTCACGCTTGAACCAAGTCCAACGAAAATGTCAGATTTTGAGAAGAAATTATCATCGATCCAAGTGAATGAACTGACAATTGATTCCGAGCAAGGAGATTTCATCGATCAAAAAGATGTATTACATACAAATGGGTTCAATGAGCTGTTAGTGGAGCAACGGGAGAAATTCGGTGAGACTAAAAGAGGATTGAATTCAAGACATATAAGTTTGCTTGCCATTGGACAGAGTATCGGGACCGGGTTATTTGTTGGATTATCATCTCCCTTGACGACAAGTGGAAGTTTATCGTTATTTCTTGGATTCATAATTTATTCAGTCTTTGTAATGTGGCCATTGATGCAATGTGTTACTGAGATGTGTGCATGGTTACCAGTTAGAGGTTCCATTTTCCACTTTGGTGCAAGATTTATTGATCCAGCTGCTGGATTCGCATCAGGTTGGACTTATTTCTATACTGCTTCTATGTTTGTCTGTGTGGAATTTGTTGCCGTTGCTGGTGTAATATCATATTGGGATGATGAAACTAATCCAGGTGCTTATATTGCAATATGTTTAGGAACTTCATTCTGTATCAGTTTACTTCCAAGTAAGATTTATGGAGAAACTGAATATTATTCAGCGATTTTAAAAGTGTTTTTGATCGTTGGATTGATGATTTTCGCATTGGTATCAATGTGTGGTGGTAATCCACATCATGATGCATATGGTTTCCAACATTGGAATGAAGGTGGGCTTTTCAGAGAATACCTTGTTGAAGGTGCCACGGGGAAATTTTTAGGTTTTTGGAATGTGTTGATTTATGCAGCATTTGCATGTGGTGGTCCTGATTTAATCCTGATGGTTCTGGGTGAATGTAAAGAACCAAGAAAATTATTACTGATTTGTGGTAAGAGAGCATATATCAGAATTTATTTATTTTACATTGGTGGTATCTTCTTCATGAACACATTATGTTCATCGATTAACCCAACATTGTTAAATGCCATCGCACTGGGGAAATCCGGTCTGGGTGCTAGTCCATGGGTCATTGGTGTTCAAAGTGTTGGTGTCAAGGGGGTTTCATCATTGGTGAACGCTGTGGTGATGACATCGGCATATTCTTGTGGTGTTGGGTTTGTCTTTACCGCGTCAAGAACTCTTTATTCATTATCACTTGGTGGGTACCTGCCAAGGATCTTTATGAAATGTCTTCCAAATGGTTCACCAGTTTTCGCTGTGCTTGCCACAATGCTGCTTGGATGTTTATCATTCTTATCAGTTTCCCATAAAAGTGCTACCGTTTTCAATTGGTTTATTAACCTTGCCACAACGGGAATCTTGTGTACTTATATCTTTATGTTTTTGTGTTATTTCCAATTCAGAAAGGCATTTGTCGCTCAAGGTCATGATTTCAGTGAATTATATTACACGGCACCTTTCAAATGTCAACCATACATTTCCTATTTTGGGTTCTTCTTAGTGGTGATTATTACTTTTTTCAATGGATTTTGGATTTTCTTCCCAGGTCAATTCTCAGTGTCAAACCTTTTCACAAGTTATTTTGCACCAGTGTTGGCAATTGTTGCATATATCGCATGGAAATTGATCAAAAGAACTAAACAATTGAAGCCAATTGAAGCCGATATAACAAGTGGTAAGGCAGAAATCGATCAAGAAGAGGAGGAATTTATTCTGTGGAAACTGGAGCATCCAGGTTGGGAATCCAAGAATAAATATTTCAAAACTTTGTACAAAATTGGAGATTTCTTGTATGGTTGAATTCATCATAATAGTATATATAATTGATTTTTTTCTAATGTTTATATAAAATATATATTGACAAAAAAGCAAAACTTCTACCCACTTGGGGTTAACTAACTATCAGCATGATTTTTCATTCTCTCCAGAAAGACGTGATGGTCTTTGCCTTCGTCATGAACAACAATCCAGTCTTCCCATAGAAATTCAAATCACCCAATACGGAACCTTTCGTACCTGTGAATCCAAACATTGGTAATGGAACAGGAATAGGAACATTGATTCCAATTTGTCCAATATCGACATTCTTGGTGAATTTCTTGGCCAATACACCTGATCTTGTGAATAATGAAACTCCATTACCAAACAGGTTATTGTTGATGATTTCAATAGCTTCATCCAAGGTATCACAACACCAAATTGCCAATACTGGGGCAAACATTTCTTCATCAACGCATGGCATACCATAACCGACATTAGTCATGATCGTTGGAGCCAAGAAATTTCCATTGGGGTAATCTTCTGGGTGATAACCTCTACCGTCCAATGCCAAATGAGCACCTTTCTCTACCGATTGTTGAATGATTTTCTCAATTCTTTGCTTTGATTGTGGACTCACCATTGGTCCTAAATCTGAATCTTCATAAAACCCGGAATCAGTTTTCAACAATTTCAGTTTGGAGACAATTTCAGGGATCCAATCTTTGGTGTCACCGATACAAAATAAGATATCTGTAGAGACACATCTTTGACCACAACCACCAAATGCACCAGCCATTACACCTTTCAAAAATTGTTGCTTATTAGCATCTGGTAATACCACCATATGATTCTTGGCACCTAAATTTGCCTGACATCTTTTACCCAACGAAGTGGCTTTGGTATATATGATCTTACCAGCTTCATTACCACCGACAAAAGTGATTGCTGGAATTCTTGGATCTTCCACGATCAAATTACTAATCGGGATCTTACCATGGACCAAATTGATAACACCTGGAGGACAACCAGCTTCAGCGGCAAGTTGACCAATGATCATCGTGGCACCTGGACATATTTCACTTGGTTTCATAATTGTGGTGTTCCCCGTGACGATGACTAATGGGATAGTCCATAAAGTGATCATTGCTGGGAAATTGAAAGGACATATGGAACCTATTATACCCAAAGGTTCTCTAATCATCAACGTGTCCATATCATTGGAAACTTCTTGTTGTTGACCCATTAATTCACTTGGATAAGCACACGCCAGTTCTGCCACTTGTAAACCTCTTAATACATCTGATCTTGCATCAGAGATCACTTTACCTTCTTCCAACACAATCATCCTGGCAATTCTTTCTTGATTTCTTTTCAACAATTCGACAAATTTGAAAGCAACTGTTTGTCTCTTGATTACAGAAACTTGTTTCCATTTGGTAAAAGCCATCTGTGCGGAAACCACAGCTTTTTCAAATTCTTCCAGTGTTGTCTCTGGAACTTTACCAACAACATTATTTGTCACTGGATCAAAGATATCGTACCAGATATCAGATTTTGATAATAACATCTTACCATTGATGAAATTGGGAGTTACATATGGTTCATCGGAAAAATCTGGATGTGATGCAGGGAATGAATTTTCTGTAGTGTTTAATGCAATTCTCTTGTAATGAACTTTTTCATTGATAGGATCAATTGAATGTTTGGTTGCAACTGGTTCAATTGTTGAAGCTCTTCTAACAGCGTTTGATAACATGTTGTGATTTATAATTTATATTTAATTTCTACAAGTAATAGTATCCAGATAAACAGAAAAGGGGATTAACTAGATTATTTATATATGATATTGAGAGAGTTTTGAATAGACCAGGACAACCCAACAACAAGAGATGATGCAAACTCTAAAGTTAATAATTGTGGTAGTCCTATGATATCAACCATACCATAACAGAACTATACTGGTTATCGTTGCCTGCTGCTGCTGCTTCTGCCTCCGAATCAGCTCATTAATTTAAATATTCATTTTCATCTTTTCTTTTGTTTGCGCCTTTTAATTTGTTGTTGCACTTTCTTTCTTTGTAGATAACAGACAGAGATTAAGAGATGGAGAGTGTGGTAAGGGTGTAGTTGTGATATGTTGTAGACTCGGTGTATACCGTATCATCTATGCTGTACACACACACTCTCACACTTACACTTACACACACATGTATAGATTCAAGTGATTAACAGGATACAGCAGTGTCATCACCTGTCTGTATGGGCAATGTGACAGAAAAAGAACCCCTTGTGTGTGTAAGTGTGATGCTGTCAAAACGGACTCCGAATACTCATACACTTTCCATCATCAGCTGGCTGACTGGCTGGCTTGATGGCCCTGAGTTCATATAGGTATGTACAACACGAGGATTGTCATAACCCATAATGGGTTATGGGGCATGCATCACCTTACCCTGTGCTTCACGGGCTGTGGTGGTTATGAGTAGCGGATCGCTTTCTACAATGTACACGATATCGGTAGTATTTTGAGGTGACATACTGATATATCTCTGATTTGTATCTGCTTAGACCGGTACTGTATCCTTTATATATAGTGTGTATGATGTTATCCGTACTGATGAAGATGTTTCAAATGGGAAATGAGGCGTGTTGTTTTTTGTCGTGTGCCCAGTGGACAATTTCCTTCGTTTATTTACGTATTGACAAGAAATCATCAAACGTGTACAGAGATATATTTAGAACAATATATACTAAATTAGCATAGCATACAGGATGTCCAATACCAATGATGATTTCGATGATTTGATGCCTGAAGATCAAACCGGTTACAAAGTAGGGGAGAAGAAAACCTTGGATGAATACACGAAATTAGACGCTGAAGATGAATCATTAGCCAAATGGAAGGCATCATTAGGTATATCGACTGAAAATTTATTACCTGTTGATCCAAAAGACCATAGGAAAGTTGTCATCTTGTCAATGGCATTATTGATCACTGGAGATGATCCTATTGTCGTGGACTTGACCAAATCATTGAACGATAAGGCAATAAAGGATCAAAAAATTTCATTCAAGATTAAGGAAAAGTCAATTTATTCATTAAAGATCAAATTCAAGATCCAACATGAATTAGTCACTGGATTGAGATATTTACAAGCAGTGAAGAAAGCTGGGATCACAGTGGATAAATCTGAAGAACCATGTGGTTCATATCCACCAAATACCACAACTACTCCATTTTATGAAGTACAATTATCAGAAAATGAAGCACCAAGTGGGTTATTGGCAAGAGGTTCATATAGTGCCATTTCAAAATTTGTTGATGATGATAAAAATGTTCATTTAACAGTGCCTTGGTCTTTTCAAATTACAAAATAATATTTCTATTTAGAGATTTAATTACATATACACACTTACTTCTTGTTCCCCATTGAAAAAATTTATAGCGTCTGAATGAATGAATAAGAAATCTTCTTCTTCAATATATATGTATATATATAGATATTTACACAAGTAGGAGAGCTCTTTTTCTTCGCTCCAAAAGAAGCCATAATCATCATTAATGTCAAGATTATAATAAATTAGAATGCAATTTTAGTCATATATATATACAACTTTTTCCAATCAAGACATCAAATGAAAACAAAATAGCGTTTTGGAATTAGTAATAATAATATTAATAATAATAATTTAACCGTTCAATTCGTAATAACATCAAAAACATGTATATATATCATTATTCCTTATCTGTATTGCCAATAATATTATTACCATGATAATAATTATTATTATTATTATTACGATTGTGGGTATTATTATTATGATACCTTCTGTTATTTTGTCCACCATCATAATTTCCTCTCTTATTGTAACCACCATAACCACCTCTTCTATTGTGATTACCGTTATATTGTGGCATTGAATAATAATACAGTTGAGGATTTCCAGCACCATTAGCAGCATACATCATTTGATATTGCAGTTGTTGTTGTTGCTGTTGCAGTTGCTGTTGCAGAAGTAATTGTTGATTTAATAATTCTTCATCATAATTGTCAAGACTTGCTCCTCCAGTGACAGCTTGCGTTGGTGGAGGTGGTGGCGGTGGGGTATAATATCCATATGACGCATAAACTTGACTAGCAGGAGGATAAGCAGTTTGGATATAATTATTTGAATAGTATTTGAATGGAGCCTTTCTTTGGAATTGATCTTTACTATATCTTGGTTGTGGAGATGTTGTTGAATTTTGTGTATTATTATTATTATTATTATCATTATCATTGTCATCATCTTCCTCCTCCTCTTCTTCTTCATCATCACCATTTTGGAATATCTCTTGTCTAGCCTTATTATACAATTCCTCTTTAGATAACCTTTGATCTTCCAATGAAGTATCAGTTGGTTCTTGACTGGATTCAGGATCGGATTGTGCCGAAGTTGAAACTTGAGAAGGATTTCTCTTGATCAATTTAAAAGATTTATTGGTGTTGGTGTTGTTATTATTGATATTGTTATTAGCGTTAGCGTTATTGTTGTTTTGAATGTTCTGATTGTTGTAATAGTTCACATTTCTACCATTGGAAGGAATGTAATTGGCACGTTGATTATTACCATTGTTCAATTGACGATATTGTTGTATATGTGGCTGTTGTTGTTGTTGTTGTTGATGATGGTTACTATTATTGTTGTGTTGGTTGTGATGATGATTGTTATGATTATGATGATGAGAATTTTGGTATAGCCCATTTCTAACCAAGAAATCATCACTAATATCATTACTTATTTCCACCTCTTTGAACAAATCATTTGGAATATCACTCAATTTCAATTTACTCAATTTGGCATTGACATCACTTGGATCAGTCTTTGTAATATTATTCCCATTGACAATACTGGTATTCTCTTTAAAGATAACCATTGATGCACCATCTTTAAGCAAGATATGACCCATTGTATAATAAGTTGCAATTTGATGGACTAATAATCTGTAATATGAATTCAAAGGTTGTAATCTCCAAGACACCGTTTCAGATGAAATAAAATTTCTCAAGTCTCTCTCCAATCTCAAGATGAAAAATCTATCCTTTGGATTACCGTTAAATAAAGCTTTATACAAGATTGGTGTGATTTCATGCTTATCACACATTTTTTCAATATCTCCTTCTCTATCATTATTACTATCGTCTTCTTCTTCCTGTTGTTGTTGTTTTGTATCTTCTTCACTTTCCTTATCGTTCGGTGTTTCGTCTCCGTTTTGAGTTTGGGAAATTGAGTCGGATGTCAGGGCGGAATTATCAGGAGGAGTAGAATCCTGGACAATTGACTTCTTCACAGTAGTAGTCTGTTCCTCCTTAGGAACATCTGATTGCTCTTCTTGTAGTATCTTTGGCGACTCTGAAGTGGTCTTTTTATAGTTGATAAAGTTAGTATATGCTTTTATCATAAAATGTTCTGTTGAGCCGATTGAGTGGGTATCCATATATAAATAACAGCGCGTTGGCTGGGTGTATATATATGTTGCCATGTCTCCGTGCAGAACTGACATTGAGATAAAGACGTACCATTGTAGTGTATATGAATCAGTCAATCAAAAGATATGTATAGTTTTGAAGTAAGTAATTTGAATGGATGATTCGACAAGAAATTCGAGTGAGTGAAAAGTTGTTGTTGTTGTTGATGTTGTGCTCCACCGGGAATTATTTTGTTTTTTTTGCATTAGAGAGAATTTAATTTGGTGAGACAGAACAGAGCAGATTACGAAATGCACTCTGAGTATGGTGCACTACTATTTATACGATATAGGGGCTGTCTGGAGTGACTATTATTGACACGTGTGTGCAAATACAAAATGACAGACACAGGACAGAAAACAAAACACGGGAGAAGGATCGATCAGAAGGATCAGATTGTTATCTTGTAACTGTCGAGAGATATATCAACTAGATGTCATCGCTGAATCAAATAAGAGCTAAACGACTCGCTAAATTGGCCAATAACAACAACAACAGCAGCAGCAGCAACAACAACAACCCCAATGATGAGAACATTTTAACTGATAGTGGCAATATACATCCAGCTACCACTACTACTGATAACAACAGTAAAGTTGCCACTGCTACTTCAACGAAGTCAACTCCAGTTCTGGAACCTATGATTAAAAAGCCAAAAGCTGCTGATAAACCAATATTGAATAAAGAAGAGTCCTTTGCCAATTGGGCAAACTCCATCTTGGAACAAATACTTGAAGTTACATTGAATCCATCACATCACAATAAATTATATGTCTTCCTTGAATCATTACATGAAGATGAAAACACATCAACGTTATCCAAATCTAATGTAGACCAAGCCATAGTTGAGTTATTGACGGAGATTGGCTTGAAAAATACAAATGATTTAGATAATGTGCCTTTAACTTATTTGAAAAATTGTTGGATCAGATCTATCAAATGTAAAAGATTGATTAAAAACACTGATCCATTGTTAAATGCCAAATATGATTTATTGGATGAAACGATAAGGTTAACGTCAAGTTATGGTGCTATTTGCTTTCAAGCTCCAGAAATGTTTGTTAATACTATAGATTTGAAAGATACTATTGAAGTATTGATAAACAATATCTATGACTTAAACGATTTCTTGGTTCAAATTATCACCAGAACTGTGGAAAATGATGCATTATTGGATTTTTTAAACATCTTGATACCTTATCTTTCAGCAAAATTGAATCTTGTCGATGTCAATTCAAGTGATCAACAACATGTTAAAATCTTTACCGTTTTCCAAATTTTGGTCAGTGAAAAGCAAGCAGCTTCTATCATCACTGAAATAGATGGTTGGTATGATTATCAAAATATATCAAAGGCAAACGATTTAGAAATCAAGTCTTTGTTGGGTCCATTTTATAGAATTTCACCCTTGTTAGATACCGTATCTACTCATAATTATTTCCCAAATCAATTGAAATCACAAATTCATGCTACACATGAATCATTACAAGCAGAGCATAGAACAAGTATTGACAGATTATTTTACATCACAGATAAATTGGTTAGAGCCAATGAAAAGACTAGAAGGGAATTATTAAATTTTTTTGCCCATGTCGTCAATAAAAATCATTTGAGAAGAGGAGAACATGCTGATTTGAAAGAGTTATCAACACATTCATTCATGGCTAATGTTTCAATGGTTTTAATCAAATTGTGTCAACCATTTTTAGCAGATCCAACATATAAAAAAATTGATAAAATTGATGTCAATTATTTGAGTAAAAATCATGCTCTTGATTTTAAAGAAGAGACAAGATTAAATGCCACAATTCAAGAGAGTGAAGAAGCTTATAAAGATACGGAACGGGAAAATGCCAATTTTATCAGTGATTGTTTTTATTTGGCTTTAACATATTTGAATTATGGTATTGGAGGTGTATCATTGGAAGAAAATAGATTGAAAAGGGACATTAAATATTACGAAGGACAACTACCAAAGATGGAACAAATGGTTCTGACTACACCAATGAATGCATTTGTCAAAAGTCATATTGACAAGATTAAAAAAATTATCAACACTTCCAAGGCTAGAAAATATGGAATATCAATGTTTTTCACCCATAAATTATTCCAATCTGAAATATTTGAATTTGTTGTTGGAGCCTCTGTATTTTTTATGAGATTAATTGATCCACAACATCAATATCCCTTCAAACCTTTACAACTACCATTGGTTCATATTGGCGCTGAGAATTTGGATAATCCTGATTATTTGCGTCAAGTGGCTCCAAAGCCATTCAGATATTATCCTGAAATGTTTGTTGAAGGTTTGATAAATTATTGTAGTTATATTGTTAGATATAATTACAACCCATTAATGTTGGAAAAAAATGGCAAATTACCTATTTTCGTTGAATTTGCGGTATCTTTATTAAGATGTTCTGAATTATTAGGTAATCCACATTTGAAAGGAAGTATAATTGAAGTCTTATTCACAGGTGCAATAGAATATCAAAATGGTGAAGATGGATTTATGATCAATATTTTCCAAGATGATAAATTAGTTTCAGAAAATTTACTCATTTCATTATTGGATTTTTATGTTCAATGTGAAAAGACTGGAGCATCATCTCAATTTTATGATAAATTTAATATTCGTTACAACATTTCATTTATATTGGAAAAATTATGGACTCAAGAAATGTATCGTGAACAATTGAAACAACAAGTTTCCAAGAATTTGAAATTTTTTGTCAGATTTGTTGCTAGAATCTTGAATGATGCCACATATTTGTTGGATGAATCATTGAGACAATTACAAGAAGTTCATACTTGTCAAAAGGAATTAAGTAATAGGGCCAAAGGTATTCCTGGTAGTATGGAGGGTACAGATGAAGAGATTAATAAGAAATTATCACAGGCTGAAAATCAACTGAAATCTTTAACCAGATTGAGTAATAAGACCATTGGATTATTTGATAAATTTACCAATGAAACTCCATCATCTTTTACCATTCCTGAAATTGTGGAAAGATTAGCAAGTATGTTGAATTATAATCTTGTTGCATTAGTTGGTCCAAGATGCAGAGAATTGAAAGTTAAAAATCCAGAACAATTTCAATTCAATCCAAGTGAATTGTTGTTAAGTTTATGTAAAATTTATGTCAATTTATCAAAGCAACAAGATTTTATCATTGCTGTGGCTAAAGATGGAAGATCATTTGATCCAATTTATTTCCAAAAACTGGCAACAATTTTATCCAAAACTAAATCATTTGATGCTGGACCACAATTTTTGGATTCATTGATCAAATTTAGTGAAGAAGCATCACAGAGGAGACAATTTGATGAAGAAGAAGAATTAGAATTAGGTGATATACCTGATGAATTCTTAGATCCCTTAATGTATACATTGATGGAAGATCCAGTAATCTTACCAACTTCCAAAGTTTCCATTGATAGGTCTACCATAAGGGCTCATTTATTGAATGATCCAACAGATCCATTTAATAGAATGCCATTAAGATTTGAAGATGTTGTGCC
This sequence comes from Nakazawaea holstii, assembly GCA_003706265.2. Classification (NCBI taxonomy): domain Eukaryota; kingdom Fungi; phylum Ascomycota; class Pichiomycetes; order Alaninales; family Pachysolenaceae; genus Nakazawaea; species Nakazawaea holstii. The sequence goes on along the minus strand of PPKU02000011.1, from coordinate 17,159 downwards.
TGATCATGATTTGAAATTGAAGATTGAAGAGTACAAGAGATCGAGAAAGGCAGCAGCAACAGCATCAACAACAGCAACGGAAACCCCAACAGAAACATCAACAGCAATAGATAAAGATGGTGATCATTCAATGCAATGAAAAGATGAATGTGATTGACATTTTTGATTTACCTCTATTATTGCATTTTTTTGTTATTATTGTACTTGAATAGTATTGTTGTTGTTTAAAATTTGTGTAATTTATTAAATAACTACAACAGACTTTGTGTCAAACTTCTTTCTTACAATTTATAGGTAATTAACAAGATACATTTGTATTCACAACCAAACGAGAAGAAATTATGGAATTTATACAAAATGTAAAAATATATATAGTATTATAACAATTATTTCACATCATAATAACCCCAATCCTTTTTTTTAATTTACTAACAATAAAACTTAAATTAAAATTAAGCCTTGATAGCAAATTTTCTTTGTGGGAAAGTGATTTGTGCTTTTCTTTGTTTTTCAGTGATCTTGGTAGCTTCAAATTTGGTCAATTTTCTTCTTAAAGCTCTTGTCTTCTTTGCTCTTAAATCTTTTGGAATATATTTCTTACCAGCGTAAAAGGCTCTAACACTTTCTCTTTGTTGCAAGTTAATAATAGTCAAGACTCTAGCAATATCCTTTCTGACAGTGTGGATCTTTGGTAATGATGGTTTAGTCAATTTTTGAACTTTCAATGAAGCCAATTCTTTTTTCAAATCAACCAATTGGGATTCTAATTGATCCTTAGATTTAGTACGGAGTTCGTAAGCTTTGACACCGGCCTGTTAACTAGTTAGTAATTCATTCATTTACTCATTTAAATTTTTTCATGATAATGTTTCATGATTCATTTTAAAACGATTTAATCCAAGCACGGTACGGTATACATGACACTGTCTTACTTTTTGATAACTCATTTGATTCCATTCCATTCATATTGATTCATTCACTCATATGAATGTGTTTATCATGTATTGTATTGTACTGTGTAATTATGAAAAATTCTTGATTTTCTTTCAATCTATATTGAATTATTACCCATCCTATCACAAGGTGGTAAACTACATGGATCCCAGATATTGATATTGACAGTCCATACTACCCACTGTGATTATATCATTCTTGAAATGAATCAGTTGCTCCATCTATCTATCTATATTCACACATACCATTTTCAACTTGTTAATTTAGATAATCTGGTTAAGACACACCAAGTTCAAATTGTAAGTTTTTTTTTTTCTTCTTTTCTTTCAGACGAAATTCAAATTTTTTCTCTTTGTCTTTTAGTCGTGTGGGAAAAGTTGGAATACTGGTCATGTGATGCGTTAGGGCTTGGAGACCTACAGTTGCTACAACTCAACGTCGTTACACCAGTCAATATTTGACTATATTACTCTCTGTTTTCGAATCTTGTTATCTACACAGGGTTGATATCATCGCTTACTTATTCTTGATTGAGAGATGAATCCACAAATGTAAAACGTACATGACTTAGTAACTTGAAGCCAAGAGAGACAAAGTCTCACGCATTTCTGAATCTCTTTACTTTATAATCAATCTCATCGCTTTCCAGTCCACCTCGTTATACTTCCAGATAGAAGGCTTTATCACGATATAATATGATAAAGAGATATATATACCGTAACTCGAATATTAATTCTGATTGAACAAAAGATAGCATATCTTGGAGACATTGCTATTCTGCGCCGTAATTAGAGGAATCCCCCATGATTTGAAAGATGAAGGTGCAGAACTCCATTTTCAATGAGTAATGCTTTGAAAAATAGTCAATTTTCAAAAAGCGTTGGAGAGTCGCTAGAAAAAGTGATAGTTTTGACTTGGTTCACTAGACAGATCCAAATTTACAAAAAACAAAAAGGCTAGATCACAGGCAAACCCCTCCATGTTCTTATAAGTTTTTAGAATACTGTAAACATGTAATTGAATGGAAATTGTAGTAATATAAATTTTTTTTTATGTATGAAATCAACAAGACAAGAATGTGTTGATGATGATGAAAAGAAAACAACTTAAAAATTAAGCATAAATCCCGATTCTATTATTCATTCATCTCAAAAGTAGTAGTAGTAATATATGAAAAAGAAAAAAAGAATTTTCTTTCAAGTTAAATAACAAGTGACAACAACGGTAAAGTAAATGTAAAAGGTGAAGATAGATAGAAAGAAAAAGGAATTGGATAGGGGCTAATAATAAAAAATAGAGAGATATAAAAAGGTAAATGAGTTGACAAAAAAAACTTATAATATAACAAATATTAATTCAATTCAATTTAACTAGCATTCTTCAAATTGGTACTTAACCATTCTAAACCTTCATACAAACCATCACCTGAAGTGGCACATGTAGCTTGAATATACCATGGACGTTGTCTAATTGAATGTAAACCTAATTTTTCAGTTATTTCAGCAGCATTCATAGCATTTGGTAAATCTTGTTTATTGGCAAAGACTAATAATAAAGCATCTCTTAATTCATCTTCATTTAACATTCTTTGTAATTCTTCTCTTGCTTCAGAGATACGATCTCTATCATTAGAATCAACTACAAAGATAATACCTTGAGTGTTTTGGAAATAATGTCTCCATAAAGGTCTAATTTTATCTTGTCCTCCAACATCCCAAACTGTAAATGAAATGTTTTTATATTCCACGGTTTCAACATTGAAACCAATTGTTGGAATTGTGGTGACAATTTCACCTAATTTCAATTTATATAAAATGGTAGTTTTACCAGCGGCATCTAAACCAACCATTAAAATACGCATTTCTTTGCGGCCAAAAAGACCTGATAATAATTTTGAAATGGATAAACCCATCTATTATAATGATAGTTAGTATATATCTTTAATGATGAGAAGATGTTTATATCGTGTGATTCAAAATCCTGATCTCAAGTTTGTTTGCTAAGATCGATCTAAATCTAAACATTTGTTTATCTTTCATAAAATATCGATTTACCTTTTCAATTTGCTTTGTTTGTAATGCTAATGCTTTGCCCCAAGTTCCTCCCCGTTCAATCGAGAATGATGATCAATAGATCTAATGGATTGATCAGATGATTATTGATTCAATTGATCCTATTAAATGGGCAAACATTCTGAAAATCAAAAGGCGAAGGAAAAAAAAATTGCAAATTCAAAGGAAAATTGTAGTTCATGACACGTCTATCGAAAACAAAAAAAACATAAAAAAAAGAGAACACACACCTAAACAAGGAGCGAGGATCCTTTAATCAAGCACACGTATGTGCCTCTCGTTACCCTTGATGATGGTTGAAATAGATTGAACGTATTCTCAAAACATTGATCTGATTCAATTGTTGATAGTAAACATGTCCACGTGTAATTTGTAATTCCCTTCTTATCACGAAATTATTGAACAAACAATAACAAAACAAACAAATAAAATACATGTATATTGATATACATATCCAATTGGATAAAACGATGGAAAGTAATCAATCAGGAAACGGATTGATTGAGATCACACGATGATATAAACATCACTTCTTCATAAATGCCATGATTGATAATACATACCTTTGACTATGTTTCTATATATAAAAAATGAGGTGGTGATTACTACTGTTTGAAATTCAGTAAAATGAGAGGAAAATAAAAGCTGATACAAAAACGAAAAATTTGAGTTTTTTTCCTTCCACCAATTGGGAAAGGGGAGGTTATGTAGCACTTATTTATTATCATTTGGTGATGGTGATTACATCTATATGGATATACTACTAGATACCGCGGATATCTAGACATGATGTATTCCACAATTGCTGATTTACAATACGAATGAGTAACAAAGGGTATCACATACCCATTCTCGTTGGTCAAACACTTCCATGAGAGTCAAAAGATCTGTCTGAGCCTATTGTGAAGAATTGAGTTGATCTTACACTTCTTTTTTTCATTTATACATACTACTTATCCGATATAGTATATATAAATATATTCGTGTTATTATAATGCATATTGGGAACAAGAGAAAGAGGACAATGGACCCTATTCCATATCAGAAAAAGAAACTCCTAAAAAAAGACAACAATAAAGAAAAACTATATGAAAACTCCTCAGCCATTGGTTACTTATTTACCAACATTCACTTTACAAGTTGAATACTTTTTGAAAGCTCTGTAAAAGACACTATAATCAACCTGTTCATTATCCAGTTCCCAATAAATCTCAGTCAACCTAATATGCCAAGGAGGATAACCTTGTAAATCCAATGTTGGTTGAAATAAGATCAATAAATCTGGTTCAGGACCAACTAATTCAGTTAACTCATCATCAATAAATTGGATTTTAATATCTTCCACTTTCAATTCCTTCTTCAATGCTAATTCTGAAACAATTTTGGTCAAATCAACAATGGTTGATCTTCCATCTATTTCTGATAATAAACTTATCTCAATATCCTGTTTCAATGTGCCATTTTTATAAAGATCTTCCTCTTCTTCAACAAATCCATAGTAAATCAAACTTAAATGTGGTATCTTGATTGCAATATTAGGAACATTTTCAGTACCAAAATAACTAACCAATTTCTTATAGATGGCACGACGTAATTCAGGGATATGTTTTTTCAAAATTCCATTTCTTTCAAAAATTGATAATTTATATATACCAGAACATAAAGACCAAGTTATCAATTCCGCTGAATCATTTACTAATCCACCAACTCCTCCATTTTCATCTTCATCAGGTTTCAAATTCAAAATTGTCGAAACTCTTTTTGGAATCTTTGGAAGCTTATTGATATCTTCATTTATGAGTAATGGAGTCTTGGAAGGATTGTAAGCCACTCTTAAGAATCTCAATTTTATCTTGTTATAAGAGAACTCGTATGCTCTGTAAATTGAAATGAAGAAATAAAAAATGTTCAAGATCATGTGGTAAAAATAATACGTAACCCCAGTCCCTTCCCATTCGGTTTCTACCAGTTGTAATTCAGCCTCTGAAAGGTTGATCTTGGGAATTGATGGCTTTGGAGTGACCAAAGAGTTTGATCCGGAACCGTTCTGATCTTTGTTGATCTTTCTCAGTTTTAAAGTTTGAATGTCAGACATGTTGAACTCCTTGTTATCGTATATATTACAAATGGACAAGGGATGAGAAAATGACAAAGTGATTCAAATTCAATGCAAAACTTTATGCAAGCTAAAAAAAATGGTGGTCTTCAAATGATTGCCGATGTAGATGTTGTGATATCTCGCAAACCTCTATCAATTGAATGAGATAAGGGGATAAAGGATCAAAATTCAAAAATTGATGAAATTTTTCAAGGGGAAATTGAAATCGTTCAGATTTAATAGGTTATATCTATGCAACTGATAACCTGGTTGATTATCTGAATTGATGTGATATGGTCAGTCTGATTCCCTTACCGAGTGGTTTTAGTATTACCAATAATATAAATAATGTATGTAAATATATATATAGATATATCTGACAGCGTAATATAATTGAACAAACAGCTCGCATCGCTTTTTTATGTTTTTTTTTTCTTCTATGATTCAAATAGACGTGTCTTGTATTATCAACTAATTATACAACCAGCAGCAGCCACAGCTTTACCATTACACAAGGTAGATGATGATCCGGCCATCCCTAATGTTATCAATTGTAGGTCCAATTGTTCAGATATGACTTTTATGGGGAAACTAGATGTATAATTTGTATTCCTCAGCTGCATCTTTGGCATTTCCCTACTTAAAAGGAACGTGAAAAAGTGAGATGAAAAAACTTTCAACCGTGGTGATGGTGATATCTTGTAATATCTGAAGAAATTGGCCATCATTTAAGAGGGTAATGATGTTATCTCCATCATTCTACATTTTGGCCAATTGGCTCAATCTTATTTCAATTGTATATAATGTCGGGGGAATGCTCATTTCATCAACAAAAAAAAAAAACTCCGTACGGCTGTTTCTAATACACATCAAGCTAATTTTATAATACACCAGTTATGTATACAAATTCAAGAAAACTGGGGAAGATTGAGAGTTTCTTCATAAGCTTGACCAGAATTGGTTTATTCAACAATTTCAGTTCCGTCATTAACTTAGAGAAAGCATTAGATTATGAGGAACATAAAACCTTGTTGGTACAAACACTTCAAACTGTCTTGAAAGACTATCCACTCTTGTTATGCAATTTGTTCGGAGATGAAATCTCTATAGTTGATGAATTGAATTTTGAAGATTTGGTGCAGTTTTGGTATGTCAATGAAAAATTGGAAAAGTCCTTGTCCAAATTGAACAATTTCAGATTTGAATATAATCAACGAAACAAAGTCTTATTCAAAATCTTCATAATCAATGGCACTTCAATTGTCTTCGTATTCGATCATTCTATTTATGATGGGATGAGTTCGCTGAACTTTCTGAAATTGTTTTTAACAACTTTGAACTCGAATGTCAATTCGAATATTCCCCATAATGATGTTGATGTCTTGCTTAGAAAGAATGAGGGCGAAGCCTATAGACTTCCACCGCCTATTGAAGAAATGGTTGATTATATTGGTCCATTGGATCCACCATCAGTGAACGGTGACGCACCAAGTGTTTGGAAATCTGATAAACTGTATCGTGGAAATGATCACGTTTTCAAAATATTACAATTCACGATGGAAGAGTCTTTCAAGATTAAACAGATATGCAAAAGTCACAATGTCACTATGACACCGTATATACAGAGCTGCTTTCTAGTTGCTCAAGCTAGAGTTATGAAAAATAAAGATACATCTTTGTTCAACGAGATAACTTTTGGGGTCGATACTAGAAGATACATTAAACCAGATTTCAAAGATGAAATAACAACGTTTGGATGTAATGTTTCTGGTCATTTTCTCAAGTTGCCCTCATCTGAATCATTCAATTGGGATGAAGTCTCAAGAGAAAGTGCAAGTTTGAAAAAATCCACCACTGATAAATCAATACTATTCGGATTCGGTAACTATGCAGTTGCCTCTGGTATTACTGATTGGGACACTATGCATCTGCAACACTCCATCATGAATGGTGTTAACAAAAGAGGAAATTTAATGGTGACTAATTTGGGATATCACAATTTTGGGAAACGTGATGACGATTTCTTCAAATTGCAAAGGGTTTTTTTCGTGCAATCTACTTTCAATTTAGGTTTTGTTTTCAGTACCAATGTCATATCTGATGTTAATGGTATGAGTCTCATCAATTCTATGGTGGTAAATGATGAGTTCACGGAGGCACAATTCAATTTGTTGAATCAAGAGTTTAGAAAAATTTTGTTAGATCCTAGATAACTTTTTTTAAAAGAGAAAGATGAAAAGATATTATGATTGATCATTGTAGTCTCACATTGCTGAACTGGATGTTTATGTTCGACAAGTTGCATTCAGTTCCTGAAGTGGCTCGAATCATTTACTTTTAAAATAGTAAATATTTCCCACACCTGATAGCAACTAACTAGGACGAAAACTGTAACAGCTTTTTCAGCAACAGTTTCGCAATTGATAAAAACAGTAATTTCGATGTAACTTGATCAGTTATACAACTTAACTAATAATTCTGATCCACTGAGCGTTTCTAGAACCTCAGTAAAAATTTGTATGTCTCTGTGTCTCTTATTTTTTTTTTTTTTTTTTGAGGCACAGCGGACAATCTGCAACCCCCTGAAAGGTTACTCTCAACTTCCCGCGTGATCGTCTCTGTAAGTTATTAGCGGTAAGATCTTCGATCTAAATTTAACTATCGGCGAAGTTTATTTTTGTGAAAAGTCAACGTTTGTTCCTGTAAAGAGCAGGAACCATGGCTACAGGATTACTCAAATACTGCTTGTGAAATGCACGGCCTCTAAAGATCGACAATAGCTTGTGCACTTCGCTTAATATAGTCATCCTCTATACCCACATTGTTCTTCTTAGAATATGGGGTGGGGAGGTGTATTATACGGTTATGTGAACACAACTAGTTAAATAGACTAAGTCTCTAATTGATCTATTTGTATTACTTTACTATTGGGTTTGTTAAAAGCATTTATTGATTCCTTTTGGCGATAAATGCTGTTTCTTGTGGACGGGTGGTTATGCTGCTTTTGCAATTGGCTAATTTTACAAGGCTTTTAAACAAATGCTCGGATAAACTGACATAATCCACTATTTCTACAGGGCTTTTCCACAAATAAGCAGACCATCTAATATAGTTAAGTGTTTTCACAGGGCTTTTAAACAAGTGGTTAGATTGAGTGATGTAATTGATTTTACAAGGCTTTTGACCAAACGATCAGATGGAGCTGAGTACCAAAAACTATATAAGGAGAGAGATATTCCAGTTCAGTTGTTGTAATCATCTTTATCATAATCAAATTTATAGATTCAATAGAACAACTTTTCAATACAAATTAAAAAACACAAAAATGCAATTCACCACTTTTTCAATCGCCACTTTAGCAGTCATTGCTTCATCTGTTATTGCAACTGATTCATCGTCATTCGCAATTACCAACACTCATTCAGGTACAAAATACCATGACACCAACTGGGGCTTCGATTCCAAAAATAATGTTGTCATCCCATCAGTTTCCAAGAATGGTTCAAAGTTCAAATCATTAGGTATTCAAGACAATAAATCTGTCAAAACCTCAGATGGTAAGTACTTTGTCGTCAACTCGGATCATTCAATCTCATTAGGCGATGCAAACAAGGCTACCACTGGCTTTTCAATCGGTTCCAAAGAAGGATCCCGTGCTCCTTTGAATTACAATGGTGAACACGGTTACTACACTTGTCCAAATTCTGATGGTGATTACGTCATTTACACCCAAAAGCCATCTAGCTACAGTGACAAAAAATGTTCAACTATTTCCTCATGGGCTGCTTAAATCGCGAACTATATAGTTTCAGCATTTACAGCTCGTTGACTTTTGAATCGTCTCTTTAACAACGGGAATCTGGTCAGCAGATCTTTTATAAACAATTTTTAACTTTTTATTATATTTCATCGTCAACAATGTAATACCTTTAGTCTAAAAAGTGCACACAGTCTATGTTCTCTAAGTGACGGTCTAATATTGCTAAATATTTACAGTTTGCTAGCTTGACGGGGAATTGACAGTTAAACAAGTTCTCTTATTATCAGCCGCTGAAAACTAAATTCATTCTAGTGAAGCGTTATGGTTTTTCGCAAGTTTTATCACACTGTTATTGGGTCACCCGGGGATTTTTATTATTCTCCAGACATCAAGTTTATCTTGTGAGTTGCGAGTCATGTATACAAGTTCAATGTGCAGAAAGTATTAGCAGAGACAGTTTCTGGAATCAATAGTTTAAAGAGATCAGACTCTAAAGCCTGAATATAAAACTATTACAATTAGAATGAGCGATGATAATGATATATACATGATGATGAGAATGAATTGATCTCATTTCCTAAAGTGGCTTTATTCATCTCATCCTTCCATCAGTCGCAGAAACAGTAATGCAAATAGAGATCACTCGGCAATATTAATTTTGCATATTGCCATCAATCCGTTTTAATATCATCTATCTTCACTGTTTGTCTGTCAACAGTCCGTGAACCACTTAACTCTAGTTGTATCAGATCTGGCGTCCAATACTTATTCAAGAGAAAAGCTATAAGCAATGACTCTGAAAGCTCTGCAAGAAGTTGACGGACAGGGCCCCTCAAACCTGAATATGTTGTAAGTTGAGCTTGGTATTTGATAAGAAATAAATAAATTAAATTGTAAATGAGTCTTAATGGAACACGGACCATTGTCCAAATGCAATACCCGACAACAACTTTGAATCTCAGTGGATATTTTGATGACCTTGAAGCTAGAAATTTTTTAGTTCCAAAATACAGAAAACTCAAATAAATGATGGGAAAACATTGAAGAACGAGATAGGCAAAACTCAAGGCTAAATGTGGTTTGATCTGATAACAAGTGAACAAGAAAATTTGCAAGGCGGTGAAAATGTTAATTGTTCTGTACCTTTTTGAAAATAAGGGAAACTGATCTTTAGGCAACACATCAAATCCACGGGATACCAACAAAGCGTAGTACGTCAAGAGAAACTCACTCAGTTGAAATATAGCGAATAGTACCAACTGCAGTTCACTTCTGAGAATATCTTCATATTCCCCAAATACTAATCGAATTACATGATTAATGATGGGATTTAAAACACAACAAGGGATATAATACCAGTATAATATTTGTTTGATTCTGAAAGACATTTTCATATTTTTGTTATTATTATTCCACTTAGATGTGTAAAAATAAACCGGTAACAGTCAAATAAATGACGATAGTAGGCCGCTGTATAATTCCAACCAACTGTTTGCACTAAGTGACGAATTAGGATGATTGAAGGAAAATGATAGTGTTGAGTTATCAACCTGATTGTTGTGCCCATAGAAGCAGTACATCCCATTTTCTTGAAATGTCATATTAACAGAAGAGCTTGTTCCCTTCAACGTCGTGACTATACATCCATCCTCACTTTTGAACTGACCCTTGATAGAATTAATAGTTGGTTTCACATCACACTCGTCCTGTATGTCTGGGACAGATGAATCGCATACGGCGATGTCATCCAATGGATAAGGATGGTTCAAGTCTGACAACTTAAAGATTGCAACCAACCACTCAGACTCAACGTCATCCTCGGAGTTCAAACTCAATTGAATGCCTTCACCATAAGAATTGTATAACAAATCATTCTTATAAACATCAACGCATCCATATGCACTATCAGTATCATTATATGGGTAATCAGGATCAGTCAGTGCCAGGCAAATCCACAGCATGATGAGGCTCAAGAAGTAATACTTAATCAACATTCAATGCTGTTTGTAAACTGAATATATCGTAGAGCTTAGAATATTCATCCGCTTTTTAGCATTTACTTTAAATCCATTCTTTCGGTAATTTTTATTTGTGTTGATATATTTTTTTTCCTTACAAAGTTAAGCTTGAAGTTTGGGTAATTGATTAGTTATAAACTTGAAAATATCAAATAAAGATACTCTTCACATTTTGGAAGAGTGTCTTCTTTCTGTGTATTTGCAAGAATGGATCGATCTTTTGACTTTTTATTGATTCCCAATCTACCAAACCAATGATATCAGTAAGTTGAACTCCCTCTTTACCAGAACCTAATGGTGTTTCATTGTTTGAGTAACTGACTATTGCTAGTTTTCTTTGCTTTTCACAGATTATCTGACGCCAGCAATAGTCCAAATATTCGGGTGGAAGCTTTGCTTCAATTGCAATTTCTATATAGTTGAAGGTCTGAAGACAAATAATAAGAATAGATTTTATTTCATTCGAAATAAAAATCATAGTATCATTGGAGTTATCACAAACAACATAAAGTTTTGTGTAATATTTAAACTTATAAGAGATCTTATCAAATTCTTCGACCCTCTCATATTTATTAGAAGTATACTCGAGTGAAAATAACGCAATAAGTCTTGTAGTCGGTTCGGTATTTTGCCTTGGGGCACTAACAAAATAGAGTTTACGTGCCTCCAAAATACGTCTTGGGTTAAGCATGTGGTTCCTGAACATACTGCACCCCCGACCTCCTAAAGTCTTCATATATGACAAGGGAGTTGGTGGTAGAATCAACTCCCATTTATTCTCTTTGTAGTAATACTTCCATATCTCATCTGTGGCGTAAAAACTTCTTTCTACAAAATCCTGAGCCACTTCTCGCCTAAATAGGGGAAACACTTTCATAATGGTATTAACGCAAAAGTCGAAGTATTCAGCTGATAGGAACTTTGTTGGAATAAAACTACCGTCCAAAATGAAATAATCGCCCCTTTCAATGTAGATACCGCCCATAAACACTCTAGGAATCATAGACATATCAAACCCGTTGATGTTCCAACTCACCTCAGATGTATTGATTGGCACTTTATGTTCAGATGATTCACCTTGCTCAAAGTCGATAAGTAGGAAATCTTCCTCTCTTGGGACATGTTTTAAGAACGAGAGACATGTGTAATCATTCAAACTTCTACCTTCAGGAAGGAAAATAAACAGTAGTGGTGTATTGACAATAAAACTTGTCTTAAGTTTTTCGTAAAATGCATTTGCTGTCCTCTTTAAAGCAAATCCAAGCGGAACATCACCCGAGTCTTGAATAATATCAACAGTTGGAGTATTTTCATCCAAGAATCGAAAACCTCTAAAATAAGTTGCTGAATTCTCAAGATTTTTTTCCTTTGAATTATGATGCAGCATGTAGTCCATATATTGCTGTTCATCACCCCCAGACAAATGTGATACACTCTCCTTGTATAGGATCTCAGACTTAAGTACTGAGAAATTAACTTTTACTTCATTCATTGTTGAAAAATTGTCCTTAAAGCACGAGAAAGTGATATTATAATTTGGGAAGTATTTCAAGAAAGTGTTAGATAATTTTAATTTACCGTACTGTGCGAACAATTTCCCGCAGAATTAGTTTTCAGCATGCTTATTCTTTCTTATTTTAGTCACTCAAAAAACTGTCTGTTCTCCTTACTCAAGAGGTAAAGTTTTGCTTTTCATAAAGAGCGCTGTACGCTCGTCAGTAATGGTACCGAGTGATAAGTAATAAAAGAACAACATTATAGGTTTGCTGTGTTCGCTGCTTCATATCAGTATGGGGAGAGAGAGCGTTATAAAGGGAGAAAAGGAAACTAAATGTTTGGATTCAAAAGGCTTCTAGCCTTGTAAAATGAATTTCGAGAGGGTACTGGATCAGGAATGCTGTAATAGCACGAAAAGAGAATAAATCTCTTACATTAATCAACGTGGCTCATTATAGAGAGGATTTTTCTTGCTTGTTTCAAAATCACGGTTAAAACGCCAGTATTTGTGGAATATTTTGAGTAATAGATTCGTTTCTATCAATCAACAAAACATTGGCTCACTGTAATATCACCATTTCTTTTCAATTTTTCAACTGGGGAAAGAGAAACAAAACTCGCGATGTGGGGGGTTTTTAAAAATTTCAATTTAGATTTGTATCCAGTGCTAGTGTCTTTATGATGATAACGTTGTAAGCTCCATCAATTATGAGGTGTAGGGTTTACTGGGGGGACAGCTAGGATAAAGTATTTCAAGAGTTTAGAAAAAGAGCTTGAGTAGGTATTGTGCATGGATAATAACAAGACAAAAAAAGCAAGCATTGAGATACTAAAGCACTACAATCTATGATGATGATAGAAGAACTGGACACATTCCCTGATTCATTTATATTCACTTCATCATACACCTTAATAATAGCAAACACCTGAATCACCTGACTGCAAATATCAAATAGAAACAAATTACAAATACATATTTAACAGCTTTGAGAGGATCTTATGATCTTCAAAATCTTCCACTAAAACGAACTTTGTTTGAACTCTCCTTCATCATCATCATCGTCATCCTTAAAGTGATTTGAAGATGGAGAACTTTTGTAAAATATCACACTGATTTTCATGACGGTGGTAACCTAAATGCAATACTGACATGATACATGTTGTCATTATTAACAAAATAATACGATAGATTATATTCTTTCGAGTCTAGCCCATCAATCGAAGCCTCCCTTGTAATAAATCAATCCGTCTTAACATCATCTAGCTCAACTGTTTGTCTTTCAACGGTTAATAAACCATTTGAATCCAGTTGTATCAGGTCTGGTGTCCAATACCTATTCAAAAGGAATACTATAAGTAATGAATCTGAAAGATCAGCAAATAGCACACCGAACGGATCTCTCAATCCTGAATATCTTGAAAGTTGAACTTGATATCGAATTAAGAAGTAGTAGAGTATGCTACAAATGACTCCCAAAAGATGACGGATCTTTGTCCAAATGCAATACGCTAAAACAATCTTGATCCTCACTGGATACACTAATGATTTTGAAGCGAGAAATTTCTTTGTTCCAAAATACAGAACACTCATATAAATCAGGAAGAAACATTGAACCAAAATGCCAATGAGACCCAAAGCAGTACCCAAACGTGTATATGGTGTTAAGAAGAACCAAGAGAACACCACAAATTCCAATCCTGTGAAGATCCAAATAGCTCTGTACCTTTTTGAAAACAAGGGGAATTGATCTTTAGGCAATACATCAAATCCGCGGGCTACCAACAATCCATATAACACCATCAAAGATTTACTCATTTTAAGCACCGTGATTTTAAGCACCGTGAGCGCTGTAAGTTGGACACCCCTCCTGAAAATTCCATCAAGCTGTAAAATAGGTACTAGTGGGATAACATGTGCAATAATGGGATTGAAAACAAAACAAGGGATATAATACAAGAATATCATTTGTATGATCCTGAATGAGATATTCATATTGATGTTTTCATTACTCCATTTGAATCTGTAAAGCAAGATCGCTAAAAGCGACACAAACGATGACAATAATCCAGTATACAACTCCAGCCAATTTCTTGAACTTCTCGATGAATTAGGATGATTGATTGAGAAGGACAAAGTTGAATCATCGACAAGATTATTGTGCCCATAGTAGCAATACATCCCGTTTTCTTGGAATGTCATGTTAACAGATGAGCTTTTTCCTCTCAACATCGTTAATATATATCCATCCTCACTTTTGAAATTTTTCTTGGAAGAATTGATACAAGATTCCAAGTCATTAGTTTCCGAATCTAATTCATGCGTCAAAAAATAGTGGATGACGATGAATGGATAAGGCCGGTCTAATTCTGATAATTTATATATTGCAACTAACCACTCAGGTTCAACATCGTCCTTAGCGTTCAAGCTCAATTGAATACCTTCACCATACGAATTGAACAAGAAGTCATTTTTGTAAACATCAACGCATCCACTTGCAATACGACTATCGTTACGTCGAGTGTCGGGGTTACGCCGCAATGCTAGGCAAACCAATGGCAAAATGGAGCTCAACAGGCAGTACTTTATCAACATTCAAATTATCGCTGCTGCTGCTGAATACTGACTATATTGGATGTATCTTGAAACATCATTTATTATCCTTTTTTGTATAATTTTTTTCTTAGTCCCAAAAGGTGAGGTGAGAAAACATTGGGCCGTCTGATTCTCACTTACCACTGCGCTGAAATTTTTGCCCTGTGCCCAGTTGTTATAAACACAATAGATAAGCTTGTTTTATTATGCGAGATATATTAAGTTGAACCATCATCCGTTTTTCAAGCTATCATCACTGGGAAGAATAAGCACAAGAGTATTCCGGGATTACATGATTCAATCAAGTACAAAAACGAAGATTCAACAAAAATAATTTTAATGTATACATATTCCGCTGATTATTATTTTTGACAGCACTATAAAAGCAATTGAACGTAATATGCATCTTTATATGCTTAAAAGTCAACGAAAGTCACTAAATAATCCTCAAATAAAACCGACATTGAAGCTCATTTTGTGAGGTACATGCTTCGAATAGCATTGATCACACAATTGTCCAATTAATAGTTACCTTAGAATATCAAAGGTCTTCTTTGGAAATGACCTGTTATTGATCTTCATTTTCCATATATAGAATGATACACATCCCCTTTGAATTATTAATCCTTATGACTTTAAAGTCCATCTGTTGATTCTCTGAAAATCAAAGAAAAGGCTTTCGTCATCATTCCAATAGCTGCAAGCACAAATAAAAGGAAAATGATTAATTTTGCAACAGGAGAGGGCGATGGATTTATCAGCAAAAATAAGATAACACCAAGACCAATTAGAGTCACGAAAACGTTGATATTGAAGAAGTAAACCATACTGCTTTCAAAACTTTACTTGTTAAAAAGAAATCGATGAATCAGCAATGACTAGTACAATAAATGAATCCAAACAAGCTCTAAATATATGGTCCGAAATAAAACTGTAACAAAAGGAAAAGATTGAAAGCAGGACTAGTTCATTTAAAGAGTTTAAAAAATTCACAGCTTTTGTTTATTAATTTTTTCTTAATGGATCTGTAATCTTTTTCAATTTAAATGATAAATTATATATATACCTTGGAACTTTTTGGAGATAGACCAATTTCTGGCAGAATATCGACATGAAAATGAGTAATTGTCTGTGGGCTGTCTCAAAGAGGTGAACTGGTAATTTTCTTATTTGGGGGTGTTAATATAAATACTACCATCTGTGCTGTTTAATTTACAACTCCATCTTACCTTTTCCGAAGTTACAACTATTCCTTTGTAATTATCCATCTTGGGAAAGAAAAAACACACACACACACACCGATATACAGCTATTGCATTTATCGATGATTATAATACATGTATCATCAGATAGAAAGCCAACGGGGAAACAACTCAATCAAGAGTATTAATAGCAAAATTTCGTTAAAGCTTATATAATTAGTGAATTGAAATAAATAACAAGATAATAAAAGTAAGCATTGAAATTTTTGAAGCGCTTAAATGCATGATTATGATGAAACAACAACTTAAAAGAAAAAAAAAATTGAAAAACAGCATTTGATGAATATGGATCGAGCTCATTTCCTGAATTGACTCGATTCATATCATCGTTATAACAATATTAATAGCAAACACCTGAATGCAAAAACAAAACTTGAAAACTAAAAATCAATAAACCTAAACATTTTTTTTGAGTGATCCCACATTACCTTCATTAATATTCATCGTCTTGGTGGGACCCTTCTTCTTCATAATCGTCAAGATACTCCAGTGAATTGACGTCGTCATCATCGACTTCTTCATCATCTTCTTCTTCTTCGTCTTCCTCTTCTTCGTCTTCCTCTTCTTCTTCTTCATACATACCAGCTCCGTGCGTTTGACTCAATGATGTTGTCTTCAATTTCAAACTACTCAAGATATCACTGAAATCAGTCACAGGTGGTTTATTAATGTCCTTGTATGGTTGCTGTATGTCTGTTTGTTGTGGTTTTGATATATCAATAGGCGAATTGTTGAAAGTATAACTCATATTTGAAGATTGTGCTTCTTGTTGTGAATTCATTGATTGTACTGTCTTTGAAGATGATGAGATTGAATTTCTCTTGATGGTTTCAGAACCGCTTGAAGGTGATTGATCAGCCTCTGTTGTAACTGAATCTCCCTTTTCATTTTTTTTAGTAATATCA